>JANKHO010000302.1:0-27913 GCA_027627235.1 Agrocybe chaxingu | reverse complement strand
AACAAGTCGTAAGTTTGGCATCAAGATGAATTTCAAGTCACAGGACTTGTCCAAGGACGCGTCGCACATGAAGGGAGATAAGCGATAACAACAACAAGTCCAAATACTGATAACAGATTTTTGGCCGTGCGTCCTATATAAGTTTGTTGCTTCCTTCCGTCATGCCCCCCGAATTTGCCCATCAATGTCCTCTTCACCTGAACCTTCAACCTCTGGTCTCCTCCCTGTGGATCGTGGCATTCTCCACGATGTTGTCCAGAATTTAACCATCAGTACGCTTGCAGATGGACGCTCCAGGAAACGGTATGTCTTCTTTTCTGCCTTGAATGATCTTTGCTGACAATGACTTGAGTCCCAGCTCCTCTGTTGGGGAGGGACCAGGTGGTGACGAAAATGGGAGCACTGATACCTACACCTCATATGGCTGGGCTTTCTGCCGTCAGGCAGATATTTTTATTCATGTTGATGCTATGGTCGTTGAGGGTATTAAGAAGGAGACGGAGGATACAGATGATGAGCGCCAGCTCTCTGACAAGTACGTTCTCCCTTGATATTATCATATCTCTCATCATTTCTCTCCTAGAGAACGCCACACACGTCAGGGCTGGGAGACCCTCTGTCAAATTATTCCAAACTTTCGCACTCAAATGTTGGGGCTCACTGACCAGCGATGTCTGCGGAAGAAGGTCTGTCAGCAAGTGAGTTGTATTCATGTTTCTCCTTTGTGCATTGTCTGATGATGGTTGAGATCAACGAGTCCCGGGACGGGACCCGTGGTGATGACACCAGCGCATTGAAAGGCTGTATCATCGACTACCTGCTTGTAGATACTGTCGCCTCTCAAGCCCTAGGCATCAAGCGCAAGGGTCTTAAAGGAGATCGAGGCTGGATGCACCCTGTCACTGCAGAGCTCCTAAGCCCGATCAAGTACCCTGCCACACAAGAGTAGGTCACAGCCATCTTGAAGTTGATTTGAGCCAACTCTTCTGGCAGGACCTACAATGATCTCAACCGTGGGGGTAAGAATGCACGCGCTGGAGACTTTCCTCGTTTCCTCTATCCTGACGGCCACATCTACAATCCTGATGACATTGAGACTGGTATCCTCCAGGGCCATCTCATGCTACGTGTGCGTTTCCGTTTCCTATTATCATGAGTACTGAATCTCATTGAAGTGAATAGGTTGCGAAGCACATCTTACAAGGCCCTACAGCCGCTCTTGCGGGTGCTGGTTTTCATCGCGGTCGTGGTGGGAATGCTTCGCTCATGAATCTTTCTGGTGTTACTCCAAATGTCATTGCATATATTGCTGTCCAGGTATATCAATCGTTTCTTTGTCATCACAGCAGATGCTGACTGTTCCTCAGACCCGGTTTGCACTATCGTCACAGAGTATGTGGGGCAAACGTGATGGCCTCTTCGATTACCAAGAGTTCTATTGGAGGATTGTCAGTCTTTTTGATGATGACGAGGGTCAGGATATCATCGCGCTATACAACTAGTAAGTTGTGATTTGATTGGACTTTCTTCATGCTCAGCTTCGGTTTTAATAGTCACGTCTTTGGCAACCCACCCCCTGCTTCTGCTTCTGCTCTCGCCAACAGCGAGCTTGAGCCCATCACTGAGGAGTCTGACTACGACAAGTTGAAGGAACAGCGTGCTGCCAAACGTGCTCGCCAGGCCACTCGTTAGGGGAGCTGAGCTATAGGCATCACAACTACTAATTTATTTATTTCAATACATTGTTTTTATCTATTCTATGTGGTGAATCGTGAGGTGGCTGCTCGACCGACGACAGCCTACAGGGCGATATCAAATCAGGCATGGCTGGTAGAGTGGGACACAGCTGGTCAATCATGCCAGCATTCTGTCACTTGGTATGGCCATGCATGTGCCACATCATGTTGGACATGACCGCAACCTTGGTGGTTGGTTGCCAATCTTTGGCACCCTGTAAGGGTATTCATGGCCTGGTGATCATTGGCAATGTGCCACCGTCCTGGTCAATTTCGCAGTCATTGTGATACATTGGCAATATTCCTTTCATTATATACCTAGATGTAACCTACAGGGTAGGTGTGGTTCTGTAAGTAATGTGCGACATTGTGGCCATTATAAGGGGGTATATGACCTCGTATTGATTTCGCTCATTTGCTGATGTTGTAGTCTTTTTGTGGATTATAGGTGGCTGTGCGCTTAGTCATCGACCGAAATGACTCGCACGCGTGGCGCCCCTCCGTCTTGATCTTGAACGTGATGGGGAAGCGGCGCAAACTTTCCGACCTTACTGACCAGGAGACCGCAACTGTGGTAAACCTCCTGAAGAGGTTCCAGCTTGAGCTCGATGAGGACGATGAAGATGGTCAAGAGGTTGTCCACGCCTTACAGACAGTGGTGAGGAAGTTTAGCGAACTGAAAGTGAGTTTTGTACCCTGCAACATGCTATATTGGGTGACTTCCCGCAGGCTTTCTGAATAAAATAATGCGAGAATAGATTTCACGCGGACTTCGAAATTCAGTTTAATCAGATAATCTATTGGGGGGATTAAACCATGGGCCTAAAGATTAAAATACACAGTGCACTCAGATTATCTCCCCTCCCCATGGATGACGACGCAGAAGCAGCATACTTACAGCTTCAACAGGCCGATTTGGACGATGAAGAAGCCGATGAAGACTTCCTTCTTGGAGCGGGTGCAACAGTAGCGGTCATACTCACCGGAATTGAAGATTTGCGCCAACGTCGAGCAGAACGACGGAACCCGAGCCACCTGTATCTGTGTCGTGCCCAGCTGCTTCCAGACCCTCACCAAAATACACCATGGCAAGTCCTGTACAAAAGCCAAAACGACCGTGCTTTCATCACCACAATGGGGTTTGACACGGCCCTATTTCGAGAAATCCTCGAAGCTGGATTTGGTGAAGCATGGCTAATAACACCAATACCACGAGCAGATACTTCAATTGGTGGGGATCCTCGACCAGAACGCAGATCACTTGACGCACCAGGCGCACTGGGCCTAGTCCTTCACTACCTGAATTCAACAATGCATGAAATCAGCCTTCAAGAGATCTTTGCGATCATTCCCTCGACAGTCTCCCGTTATATCACTTTTGGGCTCAATGTTCTTCTTCTCACTCTGCGAACCATGCACGATGCCCAAATTGGCTGGTTCAAGAACCCCGAATCATTTTCACGCTGTCGAGATCTTATTGTTGCGAGACATCCCCGACTAACCGGTGCCTTTGCAAGCATCGATGGATTAAACATCCCGGTTCAAACATCTAAAGAAGAAGACATCGAGAACGCTACCTATAATGGATGGCTGTCTGAGCATTTTGTCAGTTCTGTCCTGGTTTTTAGTCCCGTCGGTATGTTGCTGTATCTATTTTTAGCTTCCAGGCAGAAACTCACAATCTATCTGAGTATGTAGGGACAGTCATTGCTGCTCATGTCAATGCACCGGGAAGTTGGCATGATGCTCGGGTTGCTATACCCATTTTCGAAAAGCTTCGCACAAGAACACCTGAAGGATTTTATCTCGTTGCAGATAGCGCATTTCCAAAGGGGACAATGCAAATTGCAGGTCGTGTTCGGGCTCCATTCAAGTCTGCTGATCGACTTCGAGGGACAGCCGCTGAGATCCAGGAGCGAATTGCATTCAACAATGAACTTTTATCTTATCGACAAACAGCAGAGTGGGGAAATCGACAGATCCAAGGCACATTTGGGCGTCTTCGTGTGCCCTTACCAATCAATGACTTCAACCAACGTGGTGACTTGCTCGAAATATGCCTTCGGTTGGGGAATTATCGGACACGAAGGTTAGGTTATAACCAAATCAAGACAGTGTATATGCCAATTTGGCATGAGCAGCAGGAGGAGGATCGGATTTGGAGAAGCTTCGAGACAATGCTTTTTTCAGACCAGAGAGCCAATGACCGTGTGGCACGCTTTCATGCTTATGCATGACATTCAATAGATATCATTAAAGCAGATATAGGATATAAGGCGTACCATAGGCTATCAGGAAGAAGATGAGAACAACAAAGCAATTAGATAGAAAGGTATTACAGATATCAGACAATGATACTACTAGTATAAGTTTCTTGAGGTAATCAAAGGTATATAGCTAAACGAATCTACTCGTGCTCGGATCCGGGATCAGCTGCCTTACCCTTGCCCTTGCCCATGCTCACATTCTTGTCACAAGCACCCAGAACACCCTCATCAACACCCAACTCATTGTCGCAGCCGTCAGGAACAGACCCAATAAAGGGACGACGAGGTGTGACGACTGAGTTGAGGCCACGCATGGCAGAGCGGAAGGGACTGGGAGGTCGGATAACCAGGTCATCGGGGTCAGTGAAGTGTTGGTGCGAGGACCCAGCATGGGCGTTGGCATTGCGAGAACTGTGTTCAGGGATGGGGGACCAAGGGGAATGCAGGGTGTGGGAAGCATCAGGGCGACGAGAGGTGCTGGCATGTTGTTGGTGACGTCTGCGCCATCTCGCATGAGGAGGGGTGTTCTCCTTGTCAGAATCTTCTTCGGCCGTGGAGGGATCAGTGTACCAGTATGTGCGAATGCCACCTTCCGGATAGTATTCCTGTGCCATCGTCTTGCCCCTGACTCGAACGAGGCTGGCCTTGGTGTCGGGCGAGCGACGGTGGTGATGACTGCGGTACGGTTGTCCGACCTGAGGGGTGGGTTGGCCACGAGAGATCTCCATCATCTCCAGCTTGAGTTCTGCTCGATCACGCGCCCGCTCAACGTTGTGAATGTGGTTCTGGCAGGTGGCTAGCTGAGTGCGCAGAGAGTCGATTGCAGCATTGGCATCACGGAGTTGCTGATTAAGGGAAAGGAGCTGTGCATTTTGCATTGAACGATTGGCGCGTTCCACATCACGAGCCTGTTGCACAGCAGGGTCAAAGGCGTTCGAGAGCTTGGACATAATGTCAAGTCCGTTGGTGCGAGAGGTACGACGCTCAGTGGGGGCGCCTCGGCGGATGATGGCGTCGCGGATGGTATCCCTGTCCTTCGATGATGGCTGGTTCTCAAAGTCTTCATCGTCCTCATCCTCACCATCACCTCCACCCTGGACACCCTCAAACTCCGAGTCGCTAAGGTCACGCGTGCAGGCCTTCTCGTTGATGAGGCAGTCAATGTTGTGAGCCCGTTTGACGTCGGGCAGGCAGTATGCATCTCCTGTTGGCTTGGTTGTCTTTGAGAGCTGGCAGTTACATTAGCTAAATAAAAAAAGTGTGGTGATGGCAAGAAGAACATACTTGTTTGAACTTCGTCTCTAGCGATTTAGAGGTCCGGTCGGGGCGGCCATGCAAGCGGGCCCATCGTGTAAACTTACGATGTATCCTCTCCCAGCCACGCTGACCCAACGGAAGTTCCTTCTCGACAAAATCCAGTAGTGTAGATGTGTCATCTGCTGTGTAATTGCCGGAACCACGGGGACGACCACGCTTGGCTCCTTCGTCTTCGTCTTCGTCATCCTCAGACACTGCCTGACGCTTACGTTTGCGAGAGGGATCGGCAACAGCTTTCGCCTTGCCTTTCGCACCACGAGGTGCTGAAGGTGCAGCCTTTGCCTTTGCCTTACCCTTGTCACGGCGAGCACCAGCAACCTTGGAAGTCGGGAGGTGGCCATGGGCCTTCGCAATGGTTGGTCCATCTGTAAGGTCATCGTTGCTGTCATCCGGGAGGCTGATAAGGGCAGGATCGATGATGGGTTGGGTGCTCGATGAGGGGATGGAGGGGCCATTGATCTGAGGAGATGTGAGACAGGCAGTAAGAACAGTTATAAGATGATGTACCTGGTACAGATGAGGACCATTGGGGCCATCGTGCATATTGTCATGTGGTGGTTGTATGGCCTGGAGAGACACAAGCTGTTTGTCAGTGCTACAAATGGCGAAATAAGAGGGAGAAGACGTACCGGAGGAAGAATACCTGAGCTTTGTGCTGGCTGGGGATATGACCCAAGAGGCGCAGGCACAGCAGCCTTATTGGAGTGTTAGTTCATCACAATCACGAAGCGAGACAAGACGTACCGATCCATAGAAGCGACGGCCAGTGGCATCGGTAAAAAATGCCACACCGGCTTGGTTGTACTGAATCACATACGGCGGTGGAGCGGGTGGTGCACCTGGGGCAGAACCAGGAGCAGCAGGAGGATGAGGAGGGAGGCCAGACATTTGCCAATAGGTTTGAGTTGACGCAGCGGGAAGTGGGTGTGGATGTTGCAAGCCATCGAAATAGGCCTGCTTTTAAGTGTTGGAGGCTGCTGGAGCCAGGATTTGCATTCGCGATGGGTCNGAAACAGGCAAGCNCNCCATCTGCACAAATCAGGAACCAGGAAACGAGAGGACANGAAAAAAGNGCANGAAAAAGACCCTTTCCCTTGTGGTTCCTCGCAATTTATGCCCTTNGATGCCCACTTGTCGACTGGAGATGGTACTAAAGCACAAGTTCAGCCATGAGTGCCTTGGCCAAGCATTGAAAAGAAAAATGAGTGCGCTGATCAGGCTCACCTTGCTCTTAATGGAGTTCAANTTTCCCCTCAANTCTAGCAGTTTGAGGGCAACTACATGCTGCTCCTGCAGGGACAGCCNCNAGAAAACTGAGGATTAGAGGGCGAGGGGAGCAGAGGCACAGNCTNTGCTCNTTGTGNCGATGGACAAAGGTNGAGAGACACGGGTATCGATNGATAGNGGCAGAGCCCAAAGAGGAAAGCATGAGTCAGCTTGTCGTTTATTTGCCCGAAAATAATCTGTAATGGGGGTCAGGACCCTCTGAACAGATTAAGGTTTATTCGAGGGGTCCAGCATCAAGTCGAACGCCAAGTGTTCCTTTTTTAGCCTCGGCAACCCGGCAATTGACGCTTACATTTATTCTTTTATTATATTCCTCGGAATATAGGCCCACGGGAAGTCACCCATTGACCACTAAACGGTTTCTTACATAAAGCATGTTCCCTTTTCCGATGCCACTGTATTGACCCTCACTCAAGCGAATATTAAAGTTGAAGTATTAGAGTGGAACAGCGATGGGAGGAGTCAAGCGCAGCACCTCGGTGGCAAGACAACGCCAAATGCGTTGTCCCTCGACGCAACCACGAAGCAGATTGGATACATCCGAAAACATATTGCATTCGAGGTCAGTCAGATCCTCCGTTCATCGGAATGCTCATATTTTGATTCTGCGCCTTAGACTGAAGCTGGCTGCCGAATCTTGATTAGCGCTGTCATGCTGCATGCCATTACGAACCTTGACACATCGGCTACTAGTGTCGCCATCGCCCCCGAGTTCCGTATTCCCTACGCGGCATTGGATTCTGGGGGGTCATCTTATGCAGGACCTGTCGATTATTTGATGGCTCTTGGAACACCTTCAGTCAGAGGTATACCTTTCATCAGCAAAACTGTTTTCACATCTGATGATTTCTAGATGCCATTGTGCTATCCCCCCAGTTGGCCTTCACCGACGCCAAAATCCACCGATTGCTGACCTGCAGCATTTACGAAGCAAAGCCTGAAAAAGTCCTCCCTACTCTGCCCCAAGTTGTTATGGAAGCGGTCATCCAGTCCCAACGATTCGAGTACTTCGAGCTTTCCTCATTGAGATCTGTACTGATACTTGAATTAGGTTTACAACCTTCCGAGGTTGCGTCACAACTGGTGAAGAATGGCTCTTTTTTATTTTACAACAAGAACCAAGATGGCCCCGGGGGGAGCGCATCTTATCTGCCCCCAATCCGCCTGGAGCATGACCTCAGCGGATTACCTTTGATTCTTGGTTTGCTATACGACTGGGTATGTTCCATTTAAACCAGAAATTTTAACCTTTTGAATTGACCCCACATGATAGATTGAGAACGGGCAGCAAAAGACCCTCAAATTCTGTAAATATCCCAACTAGTCTTGCTTATCACGACAGACCTCCTTGTTGTCAATACTCATTGATAGTGACTACTGGGTGGGATGTGAGTCGTAGATAGTCCCGTCCGTTTTGCCGGGCCTTTGGTGGCTGGGTCGGTATCGTTTTCTCACAAATCTCTATGCGCTGAGTTTCCCTCCAGAAACGCCTGCCTCGGTACTTGCAGCGACAATTACCGTCCTTGCCATCGACCGGGATGAGCAGGAGAAAGCGTATCGCGAAATTACCTCCGTCATCACAGGCGGTCTTGAACCGGTACACGTTCCCCATCGAGAACTGTCTGGCGTTTAATAACCATCCTTATCAGACTCCGGAAGATCTAAGCAAGCTCCCACATACTCTTGCGTGCTTCAACGAGGCGTTGAGGATGTATCGTGAGTACTTTGCGGAGAAGTTCGCCTACGAACAACCTCCCACGTTCCCGCCTCTCTTCTGCAGCTGCATCCCCAATGACCATGCGCACTATGCCCCAGGATGTCACCATCAAAGTGAAACGACCGGCCAAAGAGACAATAGTTATCAAGAAAGATATGTAGCTTGGTGATTTTCAACACTGTCTGCACCCGTAAGTGACAAATGGCGCCATCCACAACGAGTCTTTTATTTTTCCCCTTCCTAGATCGCAACCCAAACTTCTTCCCAGAGCTGTCCAAGTTCAAGCCGTCGAGGTGGTACGACGTCTTGGAGCACGACATCACAATGTTTGGAAGCGGCCCTCGTTCATGCATCGGACGCAAGTTTGGACATGCCGAGGCGCTCACGTCGGCGTCAGCGACTCATTGAGGTTCAAACCATGAAGACAACCACCTTGACGTCTCCATTCGATACAGCTAGGACTGTACGTTCGATGGTCTCCACCCCAAGCATTAGGCCTCTGATCTTCCTCTTTTATGTAGCCTTGTTTCAACTACCTCCTTACCTATTCCTGGACCTTTTCGGCGGAGCATGACGATCGCAAAACGCCCACGTCGTGTCAAAGGTCTTTACAGTCGCGTCGGCAGAATTCACAGACCAGATTGACGTACGACAGAACACCCTACCTGGAGCTCTGAAAGGTCAACTCGCATCGGTCCGTCACAGGCCTAACTGATCCATTACGATCTTCCTTACGCCCGTTCGACAGCTCTCAGGGCCAAAGTTTTTATCAACGGCCAGGACCCCTTTCTGGCGGTGAATGCGACAACCCACATATCACAGCAAGTTTCCAGGCCTTCAGAATTCACCAAAACTCGCAAGGCTGCCGCTCTGTCATTCCCGAAATGCTGAATCGAAGACACGGTATACTGCAACTTCTTCTCGCGCTACAAGAGAAGCACTGGTGAATGGAACTACACCACGGACAGCTTCGCGTAACAGTCGCTTCCTTTGAGTGACCAAATCATGTTGAAGATTCCAAGCGTCAATCACATAATGCCTGAGCTAGTGGTGGTACGTGTTTTCCGAACGTCCGACCGCCTATATCTCGAGCTGATTCTCACCCACAGCTGCCGTACCGTTCGCCGATCCGACATCCTGGCGAGCCGTCGCCATCGATGGCACCAACGGCGTCGATGCATACGCTAGCTCTCTTCCAAAGGTCCTCCAGCACTCCCAAGCCCTTGACGAAGTCCCAACAACAGCAACTTGTAGCTACAACGAGTCACTGAAAGCCCATCAATGTCGTTCTTCCACCTGGCTTGCAGCCTGCCCTTCCTTTAATCAAAGACAGCCGGATCATTGTGCAATTCTACATCCTCGAGGACCGGAAGACCGGGTTATGGCCCTTGGAAGCTCCTCAGACTTGGACTTTTGATTGAGATGCTGAATAAATGTTTGTCGTTGAAGGTTTTAGGGGCGATGCAGTTGATCGTGGACGTGGTAAGGAACTTCATTCATACCTTCAAGATGCGATGCTGATCATTCACGCATGTAGCAAACTACTGCGAAGGTTTTATTTGCGCTGTTACTGACTGGGCACACACCAGCAGTGGCTTCATCGTATCGCTCATCCTTGGTTCGTCCGCCACGACGAACAAAAGCATCCCTTCTTTCATTCGCGATACGACTCTAGACTGTTGGCTCAATATCCACGACCACCTCCCAATCAAGACTCGATACGAAGGCTGGAGACGGCCCCTTGACCCAACCCATAGTAAAACATGTCATCGAAGCTAATGCCGATCCCAATGACCTGCCCAACTAATGCCCAACTTAGTATAACCCAATTAACTGGGCTGGGGCCACCGATAAATTCTCTTTGGCTACCGACTCCAGCCACCTATCTTGACCGCTATCAATAGTCCTCCTGACGCCTTCCGTCAAAGGCAGGCTTCGAACCTTGTCCCTAAGGTCACAACCCAGCGGATCAGTTTCCTGTCGCACCGTGCTGCCCTTTTCGATCCAAAGAAAATTGCAATTGCGTCTAACGGCAGGTAAACGGGTTTCTCGATATATTCCGTACGACCGTACTGAGTCCAACCTTTGCCAGATATGCTAGCTCGTGTTCGCTTTCCGCATACGACCCATCTCTAGTTTGCGCCCGTCTCACCACATTTTAGAAACTGACGTGCATGTCTCATCGAAGTAGACGTTGCGCTCGATGCTGACCGTTCGCATGTCTGGCCAGTAAACGCGGACACCTTTCGACTGCTCGTCGACGCCCATCCATCGCCCTTCGCGTACTCGACCTCCCAGCTTGTTGCCACCCTCGATCCTCACCCACACCTTTTCGCCCCACTCTCGGACATGCCGCAGGTCGGGCTTCCTGCCAAATGCTGCCTCGTAGGGTGTCATACTGCTAATGGCCTTGGTCAAGGTGCGGTTCATGAGCCAGACGACGTGGCGTGCAGCCTCACCCCAGAGGGATTTCGGAAGGCCGCTCGAGTGCAGTAGAGCCCGAATACGTTCCACGATCGTGCGGTTGCGTCATTCGGTGACTCCGTTGTGCTGGGGTGTGTCGTGCACTGTGAGCTTCTGCTCGGTGCCCTTGGATTTGAGGTGCAGGAGGAATTCCTTCCCAAGGTATTCTCCCCCTTGATCCGAGTGAAGAATCTTGACACAAGCGCTGAGCTGGGTGTCGCACCATGCCTCGTAGTCCCTGTAGGCTGCGAAGGTCTCATCCTTCTTGCGGAGGAGGTACAGGTTTGTCAGGCGCATCTTGTCGTCGGTAAACGTAACATAATAATGTTTGCCACCCTTCGACTCGATAGGCGCTGGCCCCCACAGGTCGCTATGCACCTCGCTGCCAAACTCCGCTGCCCTCTTGCCCTCTCGCTCCTTTGGAACTGACTTGCGTGTCACTTTCACGTACACACACGACTCGCAGAAGAAATGCTCGCCTGACGAGGTGTGCTCCAAGCGCACGCCCATCACAAACTTGTCATTGACGAGTTTCTGGGCAATCCGGGGCGAGATATGCCCCAGCCAGCGATGCAGTTGGTCCAAGGTGAGTGTCTCCACTGCTGCGTTCACCGAATCGAGCTCATGTTCAACTCAGTACAGCCCCTTTGAGTTCCGAGGGATCTCCCCCACTCGCTCGCCATCCGGACCACGAATGACACATTTCCCACCACCAAACGTCGCAGAGAAACCTTTCTCATCGAGACGGCCAATGGAAACGAGAGTATAGCCCACCTCCGGAGAGTACAGGACCTCCGTGAGCTGCAGTTGCGAGGCATCAACACCATCAGGTACGTCGATTACCATCTCGCCTCTGCCCATTGCACTGAATGACTGTTTGTTGGCAGCATGGAAGGTCTTTGGGGGTATCTCCTCAAAGGTCTTGAACTGCTCACGATACGGCGAGATGTGCTGAGTGCACCCGGAGTCATACAACTCGACTCGCACAAAGGCGTACTGTCCAGGCCTGGCAGGTTCAGTGGCAATGAGAGCTTCATCGGGCAAGAAATGCTCAACGAACACGTAGTCTTCAGATGGGGATTCAGGTACGTTGTCCATCTCCCACTCCAAGTCGTCGTACTCATGTGCGTCTTCAGCCACCTCAGAGAAACGGTCTCCGTCATTGAGCAAGGAGTCGTCAGCATACGAGTCACCATCAGAAGCATAGGAGGATGTCGTGTGCGTTTGCAAGCTGGGCATGGAAGCATGAGACGTTGTTTCGGCGTCAGATTCCTCTGCTGCCCAAGCACCTTCTTCCTCGTTGTCCGTCTCTGCAGCATTCGCGCTGCCAGACTGCTTTGGTGAGTCCTTTGCCTTCTTCTTCCCCTTCTCGCTAGAGTCAGCCTTCGGGCACTTATTTTGGTAGTGGCCCTTCTCGCCGCACGTCCAGCATTCGATATGGTCCTTCTTTTTGCCTCTGCCACCCTTTGCCTTCCCTTTTCCCTTCAACGACGGCACCACCGACATCGCCTCATCACGGTCCTCGTCTTTCGACTTGCCACCACCATGTCGACGTGCTCGCTGCGCTTTCTGGCGGTCAGCTTCTTCAATTAGAAGACCAATCAAGACATCGGGGTCAATCGTGCGGGATTCGGCGAACATGCGCGCAGATGCAAGCTGCGCCGATGCGAAGCTGGAGAGCCATAGAGGGAGGGATGCGATTATCGTTGACAAGTAGTCCTTGTTGTCGATGTCGACTCCCACTTTCGTCAGCTCCTCCTTCTTTACACGAAGGCCTCCTAGGAACTCTCGGACGTTGCCCTTATCAGGGCACTTCGAGTCCAGGAACTTGGCACGGAGCTCGGTTTGAGCATATGCGCCCTTCTCTGTGTATTCAACTTTGATGGCATCCCAACGGTCCTTGACTGTGGCCTTGGCATGGACACGCATCAACGTCGAATCAGGGATCTTCTGCATCAGCAACGACTTCGCTGAGCGCTCGTCCTTGAGCCACTGTGCCTCCTCAGTCTCGCCAGTCGTCGTTGTGGTCCCATCTTCTGCGGTAACAGTGACAACAGGCGGACGGGGTTTCGAGCCGTCGAAGTGGCCCCAAAAGCCTTTCGCCTCAATGGCATCCTGAAAACGGACCGAGAAGATGGCCCAGTTCAAGCCAGTGGCGTCGAGCTTAGGTACGGAAGATGGCAGAGAGTCGGAGAGCGAAGTGGTTGTCGTAGACATGGTAGACAGATGTGTAAGCGAATAAAATCTTGTTTTAGGCACGGAAACCGGGGCCCATAACCTGTAAGGATCCTAGCACGAAAAGCTCAGTCGTTTGGGCAGCAAACGGCTGAGGGATAAATTAGTTACCTAGCACGAAAAGCTAGGTGACAACGTAAGTACATGTAAAGTAGATAAAAGTAGGAAACTCACCTCAGTCGTTTGGGCAGCAAACGGCTGAGGGGAGACAATGTAAGTCCATAGTTTATATACTGAGTAGCTACTGTGTCCGTAGAGTACTCGAAGGATATAAGTAAAACAGGAGAAAATGGGATTGAATATCCCAGGAGAAAGTGAAAGGAAAAATGCACGGCGAGGAACGCCGTAGGTACACAAGTGAATGAAAAGACGAGAGGTACATACTAGTGGTCCGATGGGGGCGCTAGGGGTCAGGGCGCCTAAACGGAGAGGGCTCGCGTCGTGTTTGCCAGCCGGAATCCAACAACCTTGACCGATTTCTCAACTATCACAAGGGAGAATGGGCGTATGCTACGTCACCCGTATATCGATTTTATAATCTGTCGACCGCTGTCAGCTCTGGCTGTCCCCTGCCTCACCATAGCCACGTACACCACGTACGAGACTGGCGCGATCGACATTTGAGTGATGTCACGAGTGTCCGAAGAACTTCCAGCGTGGAGATCGCCCAATTCTGGTGTAAGAACCATAGCCTACGGCGACCCTCGAGTCATTGGAGAGGTTGCAATCAAGGCTCTGACCGCAGGTGAGAGGAAAGAAAAAGAGTAGTCGGCCCAGCTACAGGGTTCCAATACAGATCTGTCCTGAATTTCAAACATTGACAATGCAAGAAAACTCACCT
Organism: Agrocybe chaxingu; assembly: GCA_027627235.1. NCBI lineage: Eukaryota > Fungi > Basidiomycota > Agaricomycetes > Agaricales > Agrocybaceae > Agrocybe > Agrocybe chaxingu. The sequence continues at coordinate 14,050 of JANKHO010000302.1, read as the reverse complement.
GCAGCCGAAATTCAACTTGCCAATATAAGCGTGTCTTCCGAGCACTGAACCTTTGGAAGGGACACTTTCCTTCTGCTAGCGCTGCGAGAATGCCGCCAGATTGCGCCTTAGGATGTGGTTCAAGGTCAGCTGTTGGGGGACGAAGCCAAGGTCTTGTCGGCAAAGACCGAAGTCATGCAGAGTTACTCAATATCTTTTGGCATTGCGTCTTCAGCGTTTTTCACGCCAGGGAATGTAATACCTTGATACTTAAGCACTTGCTTTGACAGTCGACCCCGCTCATCGAATTTTCTGTCACAGAAAAAATAAGGCCAAGGTATCGCAAATAGCGTACTAGCATTCGCAAAAGTCGAGTCGTAAATAAAGGTATTCATGAAGATGAAGAACGTAGTCTACGTTTTCAGAAATAAAGTATCCTGAGGCACAAGGCCCGTTAATGTTAATAGAGTCCACCACAAGTCCTTTCTTCCTCCTCCTTTAACAACTTCCGTCCAGCGGATTTTACACAAGCGCTGCGACAATCCCAGCGAGGACGCCGATTGCGGCCACACCGTTCGTTGCAACGGGGTTGGCTGCTCCCGTCACCGCAGTGGGGTCGGGAGTGGTCGCGGCAGAAGTTGCCGTATCGATCACCGAGCTTGCTGAGTCGGTGGCGGTCGAAATCTGCGACGAGATGCTGCTGATGTCCGATATGATGTCCGACGAGATCGACGAAATCAACGACGACAGGGATGTCGCGACCGAGGAAGACACGTCCGAAATTGACGTTGGGTCGAGGGTTATGCTAATATTACAACATAGTCACGGTGAGCTCGTACGCGAGACCCTGCTCAGAGAGATTCGACATACCTCGTCGCAGTGTCAGTCGCAGTATCAGTCGCAGTGTCAGTTAGAGTTGTGTCCTGGCCAGCGACGAAGGGGGCGAGGAGCGCGACAGCAAGAATGGGACTCAAGAACTTCATTTCTTGTGCGGCGGTTAACTGGTCTGTAGTGGGGTGATGACGGCGTTGGAGCTCTTGGACGGTACGCTGGGCGACCTTATATACCCTCAGCCTCAGGTCGTATTCATATGGAGAACGGCCAAGACAGCCATATGACGTCTATCTTGCGTCAAAGGAAGATTGAAACATGCACTCTGTACAGCGGGTATTCTTTGGGGAAAGGAGCGCTCGCAAGTAGCCACCTATTTTTGCCAGTTCTTCGTTTTGATATGACAACCTGTACTCCACTTCGTCGTTGTGCCTCAAGCCACACTCGCACTACACGAGCTGCTAGCGCACAACCAAATTATTCAGAGCTGAGAAGAGACGCGGCAGGAATCGAAACGAAAGTTGTTTGGCAGAACAATGAGGAGCTAGCGTCTCTAGGCTCGATTACAAGGAAAGACGGCAGGCTAAAGACCTATGGGTCCGCAGGGCACTTGAGTGGACCCCAAAAAAGTAGCCGAGGCCAGCCGGTAAGGGTACACTCCACATCGGTTGGCAGAAGTATGATGCCAGAAGGGCGAAGAGATACTTTCAGACCCCATAACGCGACGTACGTGACCTCGGCCCCTTGCACCTTTACCCACAGGCGCCAACTTCGTGCTTGGCTGAGACATGGCGTGCTGCGCTGGGACGAGACTACCTCGGTCAGAAACCAAACCAATGCACGTATGTGGTAACATGAAGTTTCCGCAGCAGCATCGCATCAAGGCTCCCGTGCTTGGACTCCGGCCAAGTCGAGGGAAACTGGTGACTGAGCTGGGCGGGTGGAGCGATGAGGGCATGTTGCCAAAGATAATTCTCGGCGGTGGCAGCTGCTTGTAGTCATCCCGAACGAAAGAATAGCGGTTTCAACTAACTTTCCTACGTTTCCCCGGTCAGAGAAACCGCGCTCGTGTGAGAGAAAGGAGACGATCTCGATGATATCATGGATCCCAGGGGAGCGAGCAGAGCCCAGCACGCGCGCTGGTAGCAGTAGCACATGTAATGGGATGTTGCAAGACCGATCTAGTGTAATTCATGCTCCTTCTGTCCTGACAGTAGTTATGAATCCATGAACGTTGGATAGGCTCGTGGTGGTTTGCTACTGAAATAGAGTGATGATCCCTGTAGCGAAAGAATATCCGTGGGAAGATCCCTTCATCACCAGCGACCGCAGTGCTCTGCCCCACGATCATCACGAACTGCAGCCCTGCGGTTTCGCAGCCATAATCTACAACCTAGGGGGAATTTGAGGTTGGTTCAGATGTGCTCATGTATCGTCTTCAATTTACGCATGCAGGGCACGGCATTCTTTGGGGAACACATGACATCGTGAAAGTGCTCCGACACTATGTCGGTATAGCGCCTGTGTAGGCTGTTTCTTGCATCTACTCCCCACTGGAGCCAAGAACTTGACTGTGGGTTCCTGTCAGTCAGGCGCGGATTTCGTCACGGTACTGCTGGCCTCTAGCACCTGAAACGAGGGACCTAGGTTAGATCGGCGCGCAAAGAAATTCGGTTTGTCAATACTTTCTTAACCGTTTCGCTGGTTGACATCATGATTTAAACACAGGACAAAGTCGTCCTTGCTGTGAAGCTCGTAAGGCAGAACGAAGATACTCTCACCTGCGGTGCGACTGGTGTGATCGAAACTAAGGACCATACGCATGAGACGAGTTATAGGAGCTCATTTCCCAATTCCCGTTTCCTTCCCATGGAAGCAGATATTCTCGTGGAGGTTTTCACTCCGTTGCGGGCCGGAACATCTCTTGAGACAGGCGCCTTCAACCGGAAGGTTCGTGCATTAGAATTCCTTTTATCGATTCCTTACTCTATACGGTTCTTGGTCATAGGCGTGATCTAGTCCCCAGAATGACGATCCGCGGCCACTGAAGCAGTTCACAGTCCACTGCGACAATGGAAGACTGTGTCAGAGCATACGGGAACACCCAGAAGGAAACTGGACAGTCGAGTCATTCAACGTGATCTGCAGTCGTCAAACCAGCGGGAAGTAAAGGATCCTCCAGAGAACGCCAGTACTTCCCCCGGTGCTACGTCGAAACATCATAATTTACTTCGAACGGGAATGCGAGGGAATATCGATATCCCTTCCAACTGTTTCGATCTCGTCTCTGCGAGAAGGTCGCCTATCTGAGGATTTTCGCCGGAACCCGACCTCTTCCATTCCGCCCAGGCTGCTCTGACTCGTTACCATCGCACATCGTGGCTTCAGAGTCGAGGAATGGTGTCACGACTTGGTCAGTTTGGTTGGTTCCATCTATCCGATTCCTTATCCTCAAGAGGAGGCCTGAAGCTTGTACGATGGATGGATCTAGAAACCTCAATGTCAAAGTGCTCAGGAAATACAAGAATATTAGACTTACCTCCAGACAGGTAAGTGGTATGCAGAGCTGTGTTCTGCTTGACAAGGTTCAAACCCCCTTTTTTACACCTCCACACGGCCAGCCCGGTAATAAAGCAGGCGACCACCATGGCACCCACGAGACCCACAATAATAGCGACCATGTTTCGCTGCGATGGAAGTTCAGGGCTTTGGCATCCACCAATTGATTAGTTCGCCGTAAGCACGGGCATTACGGAGGACAGCATCGGCGTCGAGGGAAGTACCATTGTGCTTGTAGGAGAAGATTTCCCACCCAGGACTACCATCATGTAATCCAACCAGTAACAACCGCCGTCAATTTCATTCCTTATGATTAGTTTATGGCTTCCAGGAGATAGCGTGGGCGAACGGAAGAAGAGTACCCTGTACGAATTTTGAGAGACGATCGGTGCCACGAAATAGGTTGGTGGACCTCCATCGAGGATATAGGACGTAGTAGGAGGTTTGAACTTTGAACCGATGGTGCCGAAGACTTCAACGGACATCCCTGATAAAAAGGGCGACATAAACTTGAAGCCCTAGGATAGGATTTGAAGGACTTACCCTCGAATGAGAAGGTTGCTGTTGCCCCTTCTCTTGAGCAAGTCGACGTTGTGCTATTGAATTCAGTAGATTTGCCAGGATTTGCACTCCAGTCCGATTCAAGAGGACTCCTTTCGTCAACAGGTTGGGGTGCAAATGAATACATTATGGAAGGGTCTCGATCATCGACATATCGAATCTCATCCATGATGAACCTTCGGCGACAGCAACCAACCGGAGCTCCAGAGAGATGGCTGCAAAAGAGTTGTAATAGAAGCGAGGAGTCCTCTGGTGTGGTTGAATACTTGATAAAGTCTTAAAGTCTTCAAGCGGGGTCGATGTCGACGAGAAGAACCTGAGAGTTGGCTGCAGGAGTTAAGGACGCGTGAAATATTCTGCCAAGATGGCTAATTCTAATCCAATGTATCCGGAAGATAAGCTCCACTGACACAACGACATTAAACTCATAGGATGGCGGGTGAGGCGGCAACTCTGGACCTATCTCAATATACACTATTCCGTAACGAACATCGTCAGTCATGGCCTTCTAAGAGCTAGATGTATCCTATTTTCGTATAGTATACTCAAATTGACCGAAAATGTCGCCCTCCCCGAGAACGAGCGAACAGAGACATACGCAATTTTGCCTATATCAAATAATACTCGACCTGCACGAATGAATGGCCCACCGTTTTTAGGAAGCGTGGAGGGCTGCATGTATCATGGTCATTCAGATATAGATATTAAGCTCATTCAACTAGAATACGAAGGGGGATCGGCCTCCGAGTTGAGCCGCCCCTCACTTCCGCTGCCAGTGCGCCAATTGCGCCACACGTTTCCCTTTCGGGCCACACCACCCATGTTGTCACTGTGAACGCCGACTTCATTAGTGGACTCAGAAAACGGGGAAATTTTTGAGTGAACGGAACTTTTGGAAACAGCATCCTTGCTCGCGTTGCCCATGAATCTTCAGCGCGTCGTCGTTGGTATCACCGAGTTTACATTTTGTGTCCCATAAGACTGATCAATGCCGATTTTCATCATTTCCCTGTGACCTCTATGACTTTTCGCTGGAGCGGCCTGTGACCCGTGACCGACGATTTGACCGTCTTAGCACAGTACTGGCGGCTTCTCCAGATAAGATCTTGACATTAGGCGCCGTATGTCAGCACAGCCACACAGTCCAGACCCATCACGGCGGAACCCGAAATTGGCAACGAGGTGCCAAACATCACGCACGAGTTGTCACCTCAGCATCGCAAACTCTGAAGCCTCTGCTACAAGCTCCGCGACTGGATCTGTTTTGATCGATGACTGGACAACTCAGGCTAGGCGAGGTCCTTGAGGAGCTACTAGTGGCTGTCGTCGCAGTGCCCTCGCGCGGGGACTTCAGAATCCACAAGCAAGACGAAGGTTACTTGTGGCTGCAAATCTCCGTGGGAATATGGCCAACCTTGTGGCTCCGCATCACCTCACCTACTCGACCACCACCACGAACTTGCCCTGCGGTATCGCGGCCATAATGTCTAGTCCCAGGTGAATTATATCACAAGGTCGATCCAAGGGTGTTATCCTTATGTTTATCTTGTATTGACTGTGACTGCATCAGGTGCCAGCTGCGAGTCCTGAGGCCTGTAGGACGTCTTCAAGTTACGCCTCCGGGGAATGACATCCCTTTTGGAACCCACTCCGACCTCATATCAGTATAGCGCATGGGTAGACTCTTCCTTGCTCGCAAAATTGTCGACACCTCTGCTCCTCACTAGAGCTCTGACAGTCTACAGAAACTGATAGTTAGAGGTGGGCAACATCACGCGACTCCGGCCTGTTACACCTGGGACGAATGATCTGAGTATTTTGGGTGGGTATGGGCGAAGAAAGTCGGTCAGCGCAAGGCATTTTTTGGTTCTCTCACCGCAGGACTTAGTGACATGATTGAAACATAGACAAGATTGTCTCCCTACGGAGTTTCCCAGATCCAAAGGAGACCAGGGGATATTCTCTCAATTGGCAACCTCACTGACTTCCTCCAGCCTATTCACTCTCACTGAGCCAGCGACTCGTTGGGATGGGTCTCATGTTTGTCGATTTAAATCTCCTGACTACTGGTACATATGGCGGGCTGGCCCTTCTTCAGCTTTAGTAGCCGCTTAAGTTTCAAAACAAGAACCCTTCACCGCGTGCTGCGTTGCACTTTCGCAAGTACGTCTCCATATCGCACATTCCTTGGACAGCCCTGACATTGGTTGAACATATAGATTCATGGAACTGTGGTACAGGATAGATGACCGTGATCACGCAGTCTCATACAACAATGTCTCTGGGGATTGGGCAACGTATGGTTTTGGTACGCCAAAGGAATACAAGGGAACGACAACATCGAGCCGCAAGCGCGGAACGCAGGCTTCGGTTTCCTTTCACGGTTCGTGGCTGCAGCAGACCCTGTTAAATCGAAGGATTTAACCTTCCTTGTGATCAGGTTACTCGATAGCAGTTTACGGCACGATCGCTAAGAAAGGGCCATTAGAACCTGCCACAGTCAGCTCCTATTCCATTGACGGCGCCCCCCCAATGATTTTCAACACCACCAATAAACTGCATAACCGATATCACCGTCGCTTTTTCCAATCCCCGTTCCTGCCCAACAGCAATCATACCTTAGTGATCACAAACGAAGTCGACGGCGGCGACTTCTACTTGGATTACTTCGATGTGAGCATCAGGGCTGCTCCTTCTTCTACCAGCCCACATCATATGCCCTCGCTTATTCAACCAACCGTTGCAAATAACCACCAAAAATCCAACACAGCTCCATTTTCCGACAGTCGGACGATAGCGATCGTCTCTGGCACACTTGGCGCGGTTGTTGTGTTGGGTGTTTTATTCCATGTGATGATGTTCCTCAAAAGGAGACGACGCCTTTGAATAAGGAAGCTGCAGTCAACTCGAGACCGTCAGAAAATAGGTGAGCGTCTAGAGCTAATAAATACGCTGTACTCTTACGAGCGCCCAGCCCTGGCTACACTTCCAGATTCATTCAATGGAAGTGCAGAACCACACAAACCCTGTCCCACCGCCGGCAGTCTGAGAGAAATTCAGTCAGAATTTGAGACAAATTATCTGACACATCAAAGTCGGTATATAGACGAGAAGCAGGTTATGCGCGGTATGGGTGCGGACACGGATTAGAATGTTTTCAACGGCTCTGATTGACCTCACAAGAAACACGAAAAGGCTTTGCCAGTTCAGAGCTTATTTATTATAAATTAAATTTACATACATTAGAGAAGCGCTTGAAAGTGAGGGTAGCATTAGGATAACAGATGTTGGGATAATGAAGAAGTTTGTGGGAGTGATAGCAGGGGGATTAACCAGCCCTTATTCTGAATCCCGTTCACTGGATAGGCTCAACCAACCAGAATTATACTCATTCTTATCAAGGTGCTCTTCGTAGTGTCTTGCATGTATTTGGAAATCAAATCGGGCTTCCTTCGGGCTCCCTGGACGCTTGCCAATCAAGGCTAATAATTAGGCGCCGTTCCTCAAAGAGAGGCACAGCCACACTTGTGGTCTCTGCCACGGCAAGAGCCGACAGAGCCCACTGCGACTCCATCCTCAACTACGAGAACTCTCGTCCTGGTTCGGATTGGCAGCTCCGTAAAAGCCGACATAACAGAGCCCGCATCAATCCTTGATTTGTTTCGTTGACAGGGTTGATTGTGTCCTTGCAACTCAGGCAAGGCGAGGTCTTCGAGAAGGAGGTATGTTCCAGTGGAGGTTGCGTCGTCGCAGTACCCTCTCAGGGGGATTTCGGAATCCGCAAGCGACAGGCACCGCTCTCGAGACGAAGCTAGTGTGCTTATTCAGTGTTATCTTGACTCGACGAGAAACGCTGAAGTAGAGTGTGGGTTATGTATAATAGCTAGGTGAGCCCAATCTCGCGACTCTCTTATTCTTGCGGTTGCATCGCTGTTCAAGCTCAGCATACAATATTAGCCACTCTCCACCGTTTTTTAAGCGCTCCTGTCATACCTGATACATCGACCTCTCGAAGTACTCTACGTTGGTTCGCCATCTACCTATTCTTGGCTGATCTAAAATATCCCAACAGATCCATGGAAGTTTGGTATCGTATTGACGATGGCGATTCTTCGGTCCTCTTCTCCAACCACTCTAGGAATGATTGGGTCCGGGGAGGAGGGCTGAACGAATATCTAGAGACCACGACCGGGAGCCGGAAGAGTGGGGCAAACGCCAGAATTTCATTTTTTGGTGCGTATCATGAATTCTTGGGTGTTGCACACAACGTCAGAACGATCATTGAGCATGTATTGATTAGGTTCTTCAATAGCAGTCTATGGCACCATTGGCACCACCCAAGGGCCAATCGCAATCAGCGCCTACTCCATTGACGATGGCCCAGAAATAATTTTCACGGCACCTAATGTGACATGGAATCTTTACCATCAACTCTTTTTCCGATCCCCGACCCTTCGAAAGAAGAATCATACCTTGTTGATCATGAACAAAGTCGATTTCGGTCTCCTTTGGCTTGATTACTTTGAAATCGGCATGATTGTAGATCACCCCTCGTCCACGTCCCTTGAGCCCCTCGTCGCAGTCTCTACTCCTACGGTCTCTCTGAATCCGCAACAAACAGCTAATCCTGCGTGGGCTCCTTCTGATAGGAAGACAATCGCGATCATCTCTGTATCCCTTGGCACGGTCGCCTTTCTGTCCATTTTGTTTGGGATTATCGTCTTTGTGAAACGAAGGAGCAACTATGGGACATCAAACTTGCCGAGAGACCGAACTCGAGAGAAGTACGACATAGGTGAGTTGCCAATAGATCAACATTCGACTGACCGCTAAACCAAATTTGAACCTCTTTTGATTCTAATGTTAATTTAATACAGCGCTCTCTGGGAATTCTCTCCGACCGTTACAACTTTGCAATGCTCAGAGCACTGCTGGCAGGAATATGGGCATGTCATCTCCACCGCTCTCGAAGTCGTCTGAGGAAAATGACTCCACCTCGAAGCCCGTCAACCACGAGCAGCTCGCTCGATATATTGACGAGAAGACGATAATGCGGAATCTGGATTTGAATCGACTTTCGCGAAGTCCTCCTTCAAAACAAGAACACGCCGACCACAACGTACCCTCAATGGAGCGAAATGCTGTCTGAAAGGAGGAGGAAGTAAGCGCTTTTCAGTCATACATCGAGGTATTATAGCACCTTGTCGTTTTTTCGCACTGCTTTATTACATCTTATATTGAAGAATACAGTCCACAAATTCCGTTGCCCAGGAACGCTTACTACTTTAGGAGCTTTGAGTATTCGCTGTTCCGGAAATGGCGGCCCGGCTGTCAGGGTTTCAACAGGAGCTGGACCTGTCGCTTTCTCCTCTTTGCCTCTCCGAAGCCTCTCACCTCGGCTCATCCCTCCAACACATTCTTATACGCCTCTCCTCTGAAACACATGTGACAAGGTTGAACTCCGAACTACCATGTCCCGCGTCCCACTTGGTGACCTCAGTTGAACTTGTCCGCTAGTCGTCAACGGGATCGTCGCCTCAGTCGATCGCCGTCTCCAGCTCGAACTGTCTTTCGAGGCCCAAATGTCGATTTACGGACAAGTTAACCTGCTCACTTCTTCAGACCCCACGCGATTTTGTCCGAACGAAGCATCGCAGAGCAACTGAGGCGCCTTGTGATGGAGTCCAGCCGCTCAGCCTCCTCATCTCGTACCCCTCGCTCTCGTGCAAAGCCAGAACAGAGCGTCGATGACGATAATATGTGATCCACAGATCCATTCCGTCGAAACGCTGCATATAACCCGATCATGGATGCAGACCGCGATGCAGATGTCAATGTTGGCTAGGTGAGGTCCATGCATCCGGAAGAACGCGATATATTCGTGGAGCTGAAAGTCTGCCAGCCGCCCCTTTCATTCCTTCACAGCTGGTTGTGCAGGTCTTATTTGCGTAGGCAAGTATTCCTTGCTTCCAAAAATCAATTAAGTTATAATCATAAGCAGAAAAATGACAGTTGGCAGGGTACAAGTCCACTTAGTCGACGACCGTGATCCTGCCATTATCTTGTCCAATTCGCCCTCGTCGCAGTCAGGTGAGGACTGGAAGAGAAGCAATAGTGGAAGCAACCATGAATTTATGTGTACAACATCGTTCACTGAAACGGGAGGAGCAACACTTACTTATTCTTTTGTTGGTGAGTACTCTGCGTCGTTGACGCCCGAAAAAATTCCGACATAGTTTCAGGCTCTTTCGTAGCAGTCTACGGCACCGTTAGTGGGGATCCAAGTATAACCAAGACGAAGAGCAGGTACTCCATCGACGGCGGGCAATCCTCAATGTTCGAAGCCTCAGAACCGGGCTATCACATTAAGTTCTACGAATCACCGGCCCTTCCTGAAGGAAACCATACCTTAATTATCGAGAGCAAAGTTGACGGTGGCCACTTCTGGCTGGACTACCTTGTGGTGGTCTCTGTCAACACGAGCAGCCCGCCACCGCTCACCAACGGGCAAGATTGCCCCTCGTTCCCTCTACCGTCGTCTACGGCTGCCGGCTCTTGCAGCGATGGTGCAGCCCCGTCTTCTGACCACAGGGTCCTCGTGGTTGCTTCTGTTACCTTAGGCTTGGTGACTTTTATAGGAATTGTAGTCATCGTCGTCGCTGTGATGCGGAGACTCCGAAATAAGAAGTCGGACCCCCTAACGGATCAGAAAATACTGGCGGATTGGAGTTCAGGTGAGAGCACTCGTACTGGTGCAAAGGAATTCCTTGTGACGTATTCAATAGATCGACTTCTGCCGGGAATCGAACGAGATGAGAAACTCCCTGACAGCGAAAATGAAAGCCAGATTAACAAAGGGACGAATGACATAGTAGACCATCGTTCTTCCTTGGATGATTTGTCTATCCTTAGTCCCAGCACCACCCTACGGCGTAGCATGACAATCGATGAGAACCGGCTCAAGCAACTGTTGGAGCTAGACCGAGGGTCTGCCGTACATTCAACATCTGTGGGGCACTACCGCAAAAATTCGTCCACAAATCCGAGTGTTGGCTGAATGTAGATATGGCGCTCTATCATACTTGACCTTGAGGTTGTTTGTTGCAAATATCTGTGGTATACCCTAATTTATTTCAGTTTGTTTTTTTGTAGACGAAGTAGCTCTCTGGAAGTAATTTCGACAGACGATTAAACTATGCTTTCGCGATAGGTTCTCAAAGCTTCTGGTTCGACGTCGTCCACCTTCACTGGCATCATCATTAGCGCCCAAGCGAAGATCATTGATGGGGCGGCATATTCCGAGAAGACTGCAGAGCTCAGCGGCAAAGGTTGCTCCGATGACGCGCTGTAGATAGGAAGAGACTCGCCCCCGTTTTGCAACTCTGAGGTTGGCCACGGCATCGACAGCTCTGTCTGAAACTGCAGGCTCCTCGTGCTCCTCGATCGTGCTCCTCGATGCCTTACCAGCGCCCAAGTGTTCTTCGATGGCTCCTGATGGAAAGTCTAGACCCGAGGGGAAATACCGTGGTTCTCGGCAGGGGCTCGGAAGCCTTTCCCACAACTACACCGTAATTTGTGTTCTGTCCGACTCTTTGATCTACTTCCTTATCATTTATTTACAACTTCTAGCCGCTTACCCCCGCCATTCCTTTTAATCAACGCTCCCGACGCGGTTCGTTCGTCTTCTAAGCCGCTCCATAGGTGTTTAAACAGCTCTACGATGAAAAATCAACCCCAGCAATGCCAGGCAAATGTCTTCAAGTCGCGTCCTTGTCTTTTGAAACTAACGTCTCCGGTCTTCTTCAGCCATACCCAAATCTCCGGTAGCGCGTCAGGAGAAGACGGTCGACGACCGCGATCCCGCGATAGTCTACTCTAAACCGCCTCTTTATGATTGGAACACCCGCTCCTATGGCGGATTCTGGGAATACATGGGCACCACCTCCCAGACCACCAGGAAGCGCAACGGCGACGTTTTCCTTTGATGGTGCGTCGCGTCCTCTTATCCTCCTGGACCACCTCTTTTCCTCTGACAGACGCTGACCCGACCAGGAACTTCTGTTTTGGTCTACGGAACAGTCACAGTCAACGCCTCCCTCTACCCCACGTCCTCGTACACGATCGATGGCAGCGAGCCCGTATTCTGCACCCCACAGCGCCCAGAAGACCGCTCGCGCGAGATGTACTGGACGCCCTTCTTCCGCTCGCCTGAACTGCTGGCTGGACGCCATACGCTGGTCATTCGGAACGAAGTGGACGGCGGGTTATACTGGCTGGGCTATCTCACTTATACCCCTGGGCCTCCTACGGTCGGGATGGTCACTCGCAGTACGTCCCCTTGGTATTACCGGGTTCTTAAGTTCTCTGATTTGCGTGTAGCCATCGCCGGGGCGATCTTCGGAGCTTTGGCAAATACCAGCCTGATCTTCATCGGCTTCATAGTGGGTTTAATCGTAGCTGCATTCATCAAGAGGAAGTCCAGGCGATTGAAGAAGCGTAACCCTGCCCTGGTCAGCCCTAGTACGTTACGTTTCGGTGTTCCTTGATGTAGACAGCGAGGTGACCTTTTCTCCAGCATCGGATACGGCGCTTGAGGAGCAAGCTGCCCTCTACGCGTCATGGGAGAGCTACTCGCTCGATCCTCCTAGCGTAAATTCGCCAGCAGCTCGGGGTCGTGTTACCCCGACAGAAATTACGCCCCCTGCATACAGGCCTGCGTCGACACTCGACAGTATGGTATAGGTCATTCTATTTGAGGGTGGTTCCGTTAATAGGCGCTTAGGTATTCCCATCTGTTATACAATAAGTACTGCCCTGTCTGACCCATTGTACATAAATTTTAGTCCGCTGTCCGTACCCAAAGTCATTGCCAAGTCAAGGTAGTTTCCGGGAACGTATACCGGTATTGATGTGGACCTCGAATCCTACATCCAAGGGTGAAGTGCAAAGAGGGGAGAATGCGATCGACTGATACGAGAAGGACATCTTTACCTCCCCGGTATACCGTTATATGAAAACGTCTCGTCCGGTCAACACTCACCTGTTTTCACATTGATTCTCAGAAAACTGCGACAATGGGACATCATTAGCACACCGGCCGAACCTCCCTTCCACCTCATCTCATCTCGTCGCTCCTGCCCTGCACTGCGAAACAGAAACCGCAGCGTTCAACGGAGATTCAAGCCCAACGTGCAGTACATTTCGTCTGATAGATTCTTCTCACACATCCAGGACCAGCCACGGGTCCCCTCTGAATCGCAACATCGGACGTTTTTTTGAAATTCATTATACTACTGGTGTCAAAAACCGCAGTCGTCGCTTCCGCGACAAGTGAAGTTAACAAGATCATTACAGATAGACGGACAGGCGCAGCAAAACGTCCTCAAGGATGACCCGCATATTAACCTAGCTGGATGGAAAAGGTCCACAACGGCCATAGAGCAACGCGCACTAGTCCCTTTTTGTCCATTTTTTGTACAGGAAAGTGGTGACGTGGTGCGCCATACAAACAACGCGAAATGGGCTAGGCATGCCGTCAACACAGACTGTTCGAACTTTGACCAAATGTCCCAGACCGGATTCACCACCTTATCAGTAATCCCTGTCAAATTAAGTCCTCGAGTGAGTTCGAATGCGGCAATCCCAAATACGTAGGACACTTCGTGCAAGTCAGCTGACGAGATACGCGGTGATTGTTCCACGCATTTTATCACGCCTAAAGCCATTATATACATACCTGGCCACGAAATCAACCACGTCTATTCTCCAACGGTCTGACCCCTACCAAACGCCCCACACGGCACAGGAGTCCAACCAAATGTCGGACCATGACGCACTATCTCCTCATGCTTGCAGCTCAAAGGAGCTCCAGCTTACGAACGAGGATGTAAACGTAACAGTACTAGTTTCGACCGCAGCTTTCGCCTCTCGACCCGACTCCCGAGCACCATAACGCCTTAACTCCCTAGGCCTCGTCACAGTGATCAACTGCAATTTAATCTCGACAATTCGAAGGACAGCATGACAAGCGGGAGCGCAGTAGCGGCTCTCGAGGCGTGCTACTGTGACTTGCTGCGCTGGTGCTGCTGCCTTCCCACCGGCTTCCCACCTCCAACAATCT
>JANKHO010000301.1:0-27923 GCA_027627235.1 Agrocybe chaxingu | reverse complement strand
TTACCGGAACCAATTGCCCATTCCGCCCCTTTTGCCCCAAATGGACCTCCTCGAGGCAGGAGAATTACTAAAAACGACGAGATAAGGTCTACAAAAATGAGGCCTTCGTACACCATCTTTCACCCTGAAAAATCCTACGGGGACATCGTCAACGGAACGTCGCGTGACCGTCCGCCTGGAGCTCCAAGTCCTCACTCTCACACGACGACAAGCGATTCGAATTTCTTGCGCTGCGATCTTCTTCCCTCGCGGAAAAATTTCGTGAGGAAAGTTGGACACCCACAAGTCAGGAGGTGGTCTCGGCAGCTGCGTCATAGGTGACATGCGGGCGTCTTGGTGTGCAGGGGCCTCGTCTTGGACTGTTACTTGGGCTTCGAACGGTGAGAGGAAAGTAATATTCAGAAGGCATGACGAAGACAAGAATTTCATCTGATGAGCAACTGGGCGAAGGGAGCGTAGGCCCAACCGAATCAAATCGAACCGATATGTCACACACCCCGCAGCACTCTACAGAAAAGAGCAAAAGAATCGGACGACAGACTCGGAGTCGGAGTCGGAGGAAGGATGTCGAATCAAGTCACATGATGCCAATATTCCGGTCTCCACGCCCCAGAATCGCCGCCGTCGAGCCAAAAATAGCAGGTGCTAAGCGGCCGTCTCCCCGACGCCGATGAGAGCGGCGGCTCCCTCTTACCCTCTTGCGCCCATTCTACTACAGCTGTCAGTCTTTCTTTTCCGTGCCTTCAGGCTGTCCGGCTTCCAGGTCCCTCCCATCTACATCTACTTACATCAACCCCCAAAACGCCTCCTAGTCCCACTCGGAAAACAGGAGGAAATCCTAGCATGGCAGACGTTTATCCATTATCATTTCAAGCAAGCTCTGAGCTTATCGTACCACCCCGACTTTCGCTGTTCTCTTCTCCCAAGCCAAATCCTTCTTCAGCAGGTCAAATTTCAATCGACCCAATCACATCCTCGCGAACCGCTCGCGCGACCCCAATTATCCTCCTTGGCGTGTGCACTTCATCTCTTTTCTGCTCCCGGCGGAGGCTTTCGCAGAAAAACGTGAGGCGTTCAGGTTCGCTTGACTCGGACGAGCCAATCGCATTCGAGGCTTGAGCTTGACCATTCAACTTAAGGGACTTTCAGGCTTCCATCGTGCTCGGCTCTCGTCATTCTTTTATTCATTAGACTCGGACACAGGCGTTTGACAAAAGGTAAGGTTAGAGTTGTGTTTGGGGCTCGACAAGGTTCTGTCTGTCTGGGTTTACGGTATAAGCAGGTACTCCAGAGGTCATGGTCATTCATAGGCTTTAATAGACCACGGCACTGCCGATCCTCACTTCGCACCGCACCTCAAGCTTCGATATCCAGACGTTGTATTTTTGGCTGTCCTGTCCCATTCAGAATCATACCCAGCGCTCCGATTACCGCGTCAGTGTGCGTCTCCCCAGTTCTTTCGAATTTCCCACTCCACCACCCATTGACGCCCTTCCCTAGACCTACCCCCTTTCTGACTCTCTTTTACTCGGAAAATCGCCTCTCGCTCCTCGCGCTCGATCTCCTTCCGAGTCCCACACATAGGAATTCGAACCCTGAGCACGTACGAGCCAGCACGGGCCCATGAGCGCGTACAAGCCGCCCCTCTTATTCTCTGCTGCGTGTTCGCACAGGTGACCTGCAGCGTGTGCCTCCGGAATGCCTCGCGTCGGCGCATCTTGATTCCTGAACACCCCTCTTGACAGCCTATGTAAGATGAACGCTCGCCCCGGGCCCTTGGGTCGGTCTTCCCCACAACAGCCGGTCAGCCCACCTCTTCATTTAGCTTTTCGCGCATTCTTTTACGCAACATTTAGAGGGACTCGGTGGAAATGATTTGGAGGGCCATTGTGTATGACAGAAGGTTCGTGCACTCTTGATTTTAAGTTTCGAGTTGGGAGGTTGGTCTGATTTCATGTTCATTTTCATTTCGTTGGACCAAGCCGGGAGAGAACCCGAACACAGGCGGAGACCCACCCTTTGAGGACCCACGTCGCCGAAACTCTCCGCAGTCCGAGTCGGATTGTAGGTATAGGTGCTATTACTGCGATTGCGTAGGGGGACGCAGACGTGTAATACAAAAAGTAAGTCCCGTCCCTGTGATATCTTCCATGTTCCGTGTTCAACGTGTAATGTCGGTAGAATGGACGTCAACGCGCTAATTCCTGATTGGCTTTCTACTTATACTATGTCTGTTCGACGTATTATTCACGAGGTGAGTTCATATTCGTATGGATCGACCACCAATCCACCTCGATTCGATTCGATACCCTGCCTCCACCCGCACAGCCGTGCAACCGTAAAATCTGTTCACCCTGGAGACACACGACTCACTATCGGCAGAACGGTGCGTTATTGACATAATATTATACTCTCCACGACCGTTTCACCACGCCAGGCGGCGTATCGCATAGTCGAACACCTTATTTCCATAACCCTCCATCTACTCTAAAGGGTCGACGAGTCGCATATACTCTGCCATAGATTGGGTTTGGACACACACGTCCACTTCCCACTGCTGGGCCATCCTCAGAGGACCGGGGGTGCTCCGACTGCAGCTGGAGGCAATATTCCAGACTCCGCATTGATTATCTGTCCGCGCTTCGTACTGGAAAGGAAGTTGGTATTCTGGGATACGCCACGCGTATTGTTGTTTTTTTTGTGCTCTCAACCTGACTTCGAACCTGCCTCCAGGTTCCCTCGAGTGGATGCCCTGCCTCTAGCCAGACAAGCGTATAGTCGACGTCTGTTCACCCTGAAGGCCTGACGATCCGTGTGCCTTCGTCACTGGTGGGACTGGTGCCTTGGTTGTACCCTCTGGGATCGACGTTTCACCAAGACAGGCTGCCTATCGCATCACTGAACGTCATCTTTTCATAGCTCTCCATTCTTGCAAAGGGCCGACCACTCGTCGAGTATGCTTTCGATTCAATATTAATTTTGCGGCACACGGGCACTGCCGTCGGACCTTCAAGACCCAGAGCGCTCTGACTTGAGGGAGAATTCCCAACCCTCATTTCTCCTTGGTCTATTTCAGAACGCGGCAGGCGTATTTTTGGTTTTCGATGCTCTCACACAATCTGCTCACGCTCCACTCTGCCTGAGTTGTACGTTGACGGATCATCTCTTCCCCTATGGCGGTTCTGCCGTCCATCGCTCGCCGTCGACGTTTGGACCGTTTTCTACCTGGTGTTGTCGGCGATGTTGTGACTCTGGCGCAAATCTTTGAACTCAATCGCGCTCGTTCGATGACTTGTCGCGCAGATTGGGTCCTCGCGTCGGCAGGTCTTGTTGTATTTTTGGATGCGGTATCGATGGCTTCAATCGACTCTATTCATAACTCGCAGGCCAGCCTGACGACAGCAGCGAAGAAGGGTGTACTCGGCTTCCCTCCACGACGTCGTTTTCCGATCACATTCGCCTCCTTCAGACTGGTTTGAATACCAGCAAAGCGCTACCGAGACGAACTCGCACAATCTGTGGGTTAATCATCACCTGGCCTGAAATGGCGTTCGCGGTCCGTCTCGTTCGAAGTGCGACCTGTGTCCTGTGTTTCCCGAGCTCTAGTCCCACTCCTCAGGCCTCGGCGATAAGACCTCAACGCGGCGGACGCCTCGCGCTGGTTTCCCCGCATGACGACCTCCGCTCTCCCGCTACCTTCTCGGCTCGTGCTGCGCCTCCACATACAAGCGCTATCTACCCATATGGGCTGGCCCGCGCTAGGTCGTAGCTCTATCTTTCATGGACTGACCCGCGCCACACGGCCATGAAGTATGACGCACAGCCTCGATAGCGTCAACGTCCCGAGATGACGTCGCCCACCTCTAGCAGCTCGGACTGGTTTAGACCTCGTTCGGGCGCTTCATGCAGGTCCAGATGAGAGGCGACTCGGACGAAGATCAACAGCATATGGTGCTAAGGCCGCGCTCGACGTCATAGATGCATCAGTGCGCGTCTCTATGTTCCAGACTCGGGTCGCGTTTTGCGCCATTTGGCGCTGGGACGGCCGCAAAGGGCGTCAAATGTGGTATTCAGTCACCGTTAGGGAAACACAAAACCTCCCATTCGCAGAGACTTGGAACCAACATCATAAACTAATTTGTACAGAAAGATGAAGCAATTGAATGAGCGCCAGGAGCCGGAAAACACTAGTTTGTTCAGAAGTGAGGGATGAGGTCAGCCCATTCTATGTCCACCAACGCCATTGGCGGTACACCACTCAGTAAAACGGCCGCCTGAATGAGGAAACTGAACCTCGCTGCAATGTACCAACAATAGCAGATTACCCCAATCGTAGACCGTGCAACCAAAAATATTCTTGGGCAGTCGGTCAGCCCGAGTTTCGGAGAGATCCACACGTCCCAAAGAAAAGGAAGGCCCTGGTAGAGGAGCGGGATTGCGGTTACGGCCAAGGACATGGTGCGCCACAGGAAGCGCTGTGCTTCTGTCGGGAAAGTGAAATCCCACGCGATACAATGGATTGCACCGAAGGCAGTGCTGAAGAATATTGCCCAAAGAGCCAGGGAAACATCTTGCAGCTCCGCAATTTCTTCCATTCCGTTGTAAAATGTAGGAACGCGGTCAAGGTTGTCTGGAATGCGGCGCGAAGCTCCAATGAGCTCTGCTTTTGGGATGATGAAGAGGTCCGCAAGGATTCGAATAAGGAGGAGCCGAGGGGTAAGGCTTTTTTTGCGCATCAGTTCCCGCTGTTTGTAGTCTTCGACATAGAGAGCAACCTCGTCCCGGAATTCTTGCAACATCCTGGGCTAGTTCAGGTTAATTAAAACATGACAGGGTCTCACGAAAAAATGGACGTACCGGGGGACTCGTGGCGGCTGGCACAGCATGAGGATGACGTTTTCCCTTTCCCCCTCCCACTAATTCTGCAGATGTCTTTTCTGCTAGGACCTCTTTGATCGCGGATTGAGGGCTTTGCTGCCGCATTGTTATTTCCTCCCTCCCTGCAGTGACGGGCGACTCCTGGGGCACCTTGAGTGATATGGTGACAGGCACCCTTACATCCATCGGTTTGTTCCACCAGAAAAAATATACGACGATGTTGATTGTCGCAACCGCCAGGGTGACAATTTCCAATTCTGTTAAGGCGAGTTTTTGGGCACCCCGCGCGATGCATTGGAGGATGAACCATAACGTCTGCAGGAGGGCTATGCCTTTTGTCAACCCGTCTGCCTTGCTTCTGTCCTCAATTTCTTCTTTGGTTATGGTGGGGAAGTCGATGACTTTTGATTTCAGCAGGGTTTCGAAGCAATGTTGAGAAAGCACGCCAAGATCTTCCCCGTTTTCGCTATGGATGTGAAATCCTCCCATCACTAAAAAGAAGCCATGTGCCACAGTCCAATGGGCGTGTTCTGAAGCCACATGCGTTAATACCATACTATCACTAATGGTCAAGAGCCAACATACCTTTCGAATGCTGCTTCTTAAGTTTCCGGGCCACGTAGCGTTGCCTAGCTGCCCAAAAGAGGTAGAGTTCTGGGACGAGCCACGCCCAAAGCATCAACCTCAACCTGCGGCCCCGAACAGTCCACACAGAGTCTTGAGGGCCGGGCATGTTAGGATGAACAGAAATCCAGGTGCATAAAAATATTGTGCTGAGGCAGCTCCAGATCACCTTGAGGAGCGAGCGCTTATTAGGGCAATCGCCCAGGATGGTCGTATTAGGGTCTTGCCGTGTATGTAGAAGAGTCGGTGCATCATCAGCTGGGCCTGGGAGAATGAATAGCGGGAACGCATTTATCCCGGAATTTAGGTGAATGGCAGTTAGAAGTGTGAGGAGCACGAGCATGTGGGGCGAGGGACAGCAATGAGGACTGTAAAGTAGCCTTTGGTGAGTTCTTTGTATTATACACGAGAGAGGGCATGGGGCTCCCAGTGGAGTCCACAATATCACCATCTGTGTCCCCAAGGATGACACTTCTCGAACAGTCGGCAGGAACACGAGAGGTCAGGTGTTTGGCGGTGGTCAACAGTGAGACCGTACAATTGTACATCGAAGTGAGTCTAATTGTGAAAGCACCCTGCCTCGTTGTGATACTCTACCCTTCTATGTGCTTTTCTATGCCAGGTGCTGTAAACTTTGAAAGGTTCAATGATGAGCAGAATCCCCGTCCTGCTAACAAATTTAAAGTTTGCAACCGTTAGTTCAATGATTCGTTGATAAACCCTCTTGATACTGAAGCACGGTGATATGAATCAAATGTGGTTTGGTGGATAGGCGCCCATAGCCATCAAGACTCAGTACCCAACATCGGCTTCATCGCTTGGGGTGAACCGACATTTATCATAGTTCCGAACGGTCGATGAAGAACTCTGACCAGATCTTCATATGTTATCCCATATTTACTGTCCAATGACACTCACAGCTCGCCTCGTGTAGTGTTCCATTCATTTCGAATCCAACTTTGGCGCCCGAAGTTTGTTCGAGTGACGAGAATCCGACTGACATCGTGGGTTGTCCTGGTCATATGCCAGCTGGATAAACCATGGGCCAATTTTAAACGATTGACGGTCGCGGAACGGCCCCATTGGTTCCAACTCGTTGAAGGGATGTCTCCCCAAACGTTCTCAAGGAACAATGCAGTCAGTATGCTGTTAGATCAAAAGTAGGAAGAGCCTTATTACTTAGCTGCCTAGTTCGCAGAGGAGACAGCGCAGGAGTTTATCTCCTACTAGGTTCAGGAATCGGTGTAGACAGAGCAGACGCGATTCGGAGTGAGTAGTATGGATTTCGTCATGGAGGCTGGCTCGGAGAGGTGGCAAATGCAGACAGTGAGTCGTGACTGGAGCATTCAACAACGGGTATCTACTTTTATTTAGGTACGGGGCACTTAGAAGGTGTGTAGAGATATAAAAGCGACTAGAAAAGCGACTGAATCCAGTATCTACGAGCACGAAATATGTATGAAATTGGAGAGCCCCTGTCTTTCCCTACCTCGGCATCCCCGGCAACGCCCTTTCGGGCGGTTACCTTATCCTAACAAGTAACAACGATATCGCGGTCTAGCACAAGTCCTGCGATTTGGCCGTCCTCGTTTAACAACCTTTCATGCAGATTGGGCCCTCTCATCGACATATTTTTGGACGTGCTATCAATGGCCTCAACAGATGACTACTAGTGCAACCTGACGACAACAGCGAAGCAAAGTGTGTGCTCAGTGTCCCCCCATGAAGTCGTTCTCATAATCCTTTACAGACCGGTTCTGCCGCACAAACGTGCTAATAACTCATACTTGCACCAGCCGCGACCTACACATGCGGAAATTGCGTTCGCGGTTCGCCTCGTCCTGCAATCTCATGCGATGGACGCCTCGCGCTGGTTTCCCCACATGTTGGCCTCCGCTCTCCTACCCTCTCGTGCTGCGCCGCCACATACAAGCGCTATCTACCCATATGGGCTGGCCCGCGCTAGGTCGTAGCTCTATCTTTCATAGACTGACCCGCGCCACACGGCCATGAAGTGTGATGCACAGCCTCGATAGCCTCCCGAGATGACGTCGTCGCCCTCCTCCAGCAGCTCGGACTGGTTCAGACCTCGTTCGGGCGCTTCTCGCAGGTCCAGATGGGAGGCGACTCGGACGAAGATCAACAGCATATATGGTGCAAGGCCACGCTCGACGTCGTAGATGGATCAGTGCGCGTCTGTCTGTGTTCTAGGCTCGCGTCGGAGTTCGCACTGGGACGGTAGAGGACTCAGAATGGTGCTAGCACAAAGGGCTCCCGCCTACGAGATGAGAAGGTTTGGAAAGCCGCCTGCACATACAGCTCGTTATCGAGGCGCATTCGGCAGCTAGACGGAATCAACCACTGTGTACACAAGTCTGATTTCCCCGAGAGGTCAATTTTCGATGCCTGTTGAACTCTTTCCTTCCGTTCTTCATCGAGCCCGGGGCCGGCCTCATTTTCAAGCTGCAAACATCCTAATAGTCTAGCATCTGCAACACATACTTCTTTGGCCCTCTCCCCAATTCGAAGCTCTCTGGTGCTTCGTTGGATCTCGGCTTCTTCTCAGTTTCGACGTAAAATGGCTACAATTCTTTCATCGACCATTCTGAGGGCTTTAGCTTCTTCTTGAGAAAGGTGGCTTACAGTAATTTATCTTCTCATCGTCTGCACTATCTACCCTCTCCGGGTACAGGCATCTCAAACACTGTCGTGGTTCTCTTGTCTAATATTTTTTTTTGATTTTTTCTCCGCTGAACGTTGTCTAATGCCTGTTTGCCCTTCCGAGGTCGCCTATTTCAAAACCTTATTCATAGGCGTCTTTCTCTGCTTAGCACGAGAACCGACACCCTCCGCCTATAGCAGCTCGCCATCGTGCACTCCAGGCCTCGAGGACTACAGTTTGGCGCATCTTCGCCTTATTTCACTTACAAACTCTCATCCATAGGTGCGCATGTAAGCCTGTCCCAGGACGCCCCGATTCCCCTGCTCCTCTCAGCGCGTCCCGTTCAACTCCCCGATACTGTTCGCCTCTTATGCGACGTGTGGATTTCCCGTGCTTCAGACATACCTAGCCAATGTGATTTCCTTGAACTCCTGAGAAAGAGACACACTACGGTACGGGAGCACCTGGATTCCGGTGCTCAACTGCTCCTTGTTGTGCTCGTCAAGCGCCTTACCCGACAGCTGACGCTCCCACTTGGCGTCTTCTACTTCTCCTGAACATTTGCTTCTAATCCTACCTGGTCCCAAGACGCCGTCACGGACTTATATTGGCCGATACTAATTCGAAGACGTCGTCATTTACTGGCCCCTTCCTCACCTCCCGCGATTGTCGCTATAGCTCGTTAAGTCTGTGAGAATTACGGGGACTTCTTGTAGACTTTGGAGTATCATGGACCTCGTATCGGCGACCTCTGTCGATGCAAACATGCCCCTGTCTCTTCTCCCCAACACGTCGAAACCAACACGGGACTTCTTACGGATAGCCATGTAAGTGTTAGACCGGGCACAATCACATTTTTGGGACACACGTGGCTTTCGGTACTGTTTCCTACCTCTGGGATTTAATACCGCAGGAGGCGGATTCTCTCTTTATTTTGAGATTACATCATTCGAACGTGGCCATTATACCACGAATCATTCACGGGTGGGTTACAGTAAGCTGGGGCTCTTGGAATCCTCGGTATGTTCTTTGAACTGTTGATGTTTACATGCGCGGAATTTTCTAAGCGGCTTGAAGTTGGCGTGTCAGCTGAGGTGGGGAAGAGTCTGCGAAGGTGCTGAAGTCCACTTCACGTCTGCATTAATGTTTTCAAGTAGGCCATTGTGGAATAGGCTTATCTGGGCGATGAAACCTCTCAGGGCACGATCTGTGTGGTGGGCCATCTCAAGAACCGGATAATGAAATCGTCTGGATCAGTAACGGACTTCGAAGAATTGGATGCGCCACACGCGTGATCAGAAGCACTGCATCATTGTCTCATGCTTTTGAGAATCTATTCTCACTGGAATTGAACGGGTACATTGATTTGGAAGTCGTGTTTCTCTTTCACGTTGAGGCTGACAAGGCTTCTCCTTGTACCTAAGCTGATACTGTATATAATGCAGAGACGATGCCCAAGTTCTGTCCCTAAGGTCCAATTTATCATCTTCGCTCATGCAAATGCCTGCCCCGGGCCACGATAAAAGTGCAATCGGAACCTTAGTCAGATCTCGCTAATAGTAGTTAACTGAGGCGTCAAACACTTTACCACACATACGCGGAAGACGCGAGAGGAGAAACTGGTCTGACCCCGTTGGAACTGTCAGCTCTCTTCGCTGTAGATGCGGTACCAGTTTCTTTGTGAGCGTCGATGGGGATTAGATCGGCGCCCAGCCGGCCTGCTCTTTTATCCACAATGAGATCTTGCTACTGATCGCCCTCGAAGATTCCACGGGGCGGAATTCTAGCGCAATTCTATCGGATGACACGCACGGGCATAAGATCGCTCATGTTTGGGATACCTAACTGAGCCGGTAAGTTTCACTCGAAAGATCGTCAGTAAATAGAAGGGGTGGCGCAATGAGAATGCAGAGAGCCGTGAGGACGTGAAGTGATACACACTTCTACTCTCGCAGGCACCCAGCGGATGGTTCGGCGTTCCTCCGTGTAGGGAGGGCAAACGAGAGTTGAAGGACAAAGACTTGACAATATCCTCGATGCTGCAGTTCTGCGCTGTCCAAGATGCTCTTTCTCAGGCGTTCAAGACTCTCTTGGATAAAATGCTTCTCGCAAGTTCATGTGACATACGTAAGTAATAGCGAGTCCTGTTCTCAGAACAGCATCTCCAGGACTATACACGGGTCCAGACAAGTGCAAAAGAAGTGTTACATGATTAGGTTGGAAGGTCAGCAATAGAAAGGAGTCGAAGAACTCGCCAGCTATTCACTGTGGTGGTGGATAACCGAGTGGTGACTGATAATAACGATAACGATGCCCTGGGCTGTTTGCGTGAGAGAAACCAACTATTCGGTATGCTGAGACGGGCAGACGAGAGCAAGAGAGCCAGGGAAGAGAGCCAGCGGTTTATCGCCCAAAATTTGGTCCTGTGGGGTGTACGCCTTGGGTAGCGTTATCGTATTAATAGGGGGTAAACCAAATCGGGACTGTGGCGCAGACCATCTCAACTTCCCAAAATGTCCGGGTTCGAGACCAGGCTGCGACCTAGACAGGAAATACTGAGAGAAAAACATGCTACTGGTCGATTATCATAATTTTTTTCCGACTTTCCAGCCCCTCATATAATACAATAGAACATTATTGGGCGGAATAGCTCTTCCACACACTTACCAAAGGCATTGTGCGAGCAAATAGATCACATTTACCGCGAGGCAACCGGCACGCAAGTAACAATTCGACGATCTGTCCCCACTGTTGACGTCCTGGGATATTGCAGGGACTCCCTGTCCGATTCGACTTCTGCACCCAATACTGCACGCTAAGCGAACTCATGTTCGCCGCTTGCCGCCACATTACAAATCACATAACGGGGATGCAGTAGCAACGGCGGCTGCATGGACGTAGAGCCATAAATGAAACTTTCGCTGCAAGCCGACAGATCTTCGAGACCAGTTCAAAGGCGAATTCGATGACTCCATTCTCGTTCGATATTTCCTATCAATGTCTTCAAAGATAGCTCCCTCAATGCAATGGTCTAGACCAACATGCGCGGGTTGTTCTCTCTTCTCTGTCTACGCCTTATTAAAGAAGAGCAAATTGAGACACGCTAGCAGCTCGATTAGGAAACGATGCTGCCTAGCAGTCCCCAGTTTTTGTCATTGCTGGGTATATTGTTTCTTATGGGAATCCTAGCAGTAAGGGTGTTCGAAGTATTCTCCACACAGAGGACTTAATG
The DNA here is from genome assembly GCA_027627235.1 of Agrocybe chaxingu. Taxonomy (NCBI): domain Eukaryota; kingdom Fungi; phylum Basidiomycota; class Agaricomycetes; order Agaricales; family Agrocybaceae; genus Agrocybe; species Agrocybe chaxingu. Next base: position 16,527 of record JANKHO010000301.1, on the reverse strand, counting down.
ACAGCGATCGGCAAGAAGCCTTTCAGGTGGGTCCTTCATAGTGGACACCCACCTCTGAGCGAGCGGCTGCGGAAAGACTTCCTTTGAGGAAGGTGCCTGTTATGTCGCATCTCAAGCAAGTCCACTGGGTGGATACTCTGCGCATTGTTTAGTCTCAATGGGTATCTTGCATGACAGAAGATATAGAACTATTCTACAGCCACACCTTGAATATTATTAGTATGGCCGCTGTCATCGTTTTCGCAGAATTGTGCGCTTCATCTGGAGCCCTCTCTTGTAAAGTTCTTCCTCATTCCGATGGGATAATATTCATTCCCAATGCACTTGCTTCAAAGCCACCAATCCCAACCACCAAAAATGCTATAATCTACATTCTTATAACCTTATCTGCGCCATCACCTCCACACACGCATAAAAAGAGGGTACAAAAGCACTGGATCGAGGTCACACGCCAATGAATCAGTGGCTGATGATGTACTACGCAGTCGAGTCGGCGCCGATGGAACACGCAAATTGTGGCACCAGCATGAGATTGTCCGCTCTTCGTGGCAGCCAATGCCACAGCCATCGGATGGAACTAGTGGTTCACCTGTTGTAGGAAGCCTTATTCCAGTGCTTTCAGCTTTCCACGTCGGGAAGCGACGGCGTCCTTGCGAACATTTCTGTGTCATCATATTGAGCATCATGGCCTTCCCACCAAGTGCTCTCGACCGTCACAGTTGTATCATAAGTGACCCGTGTTGACGGCCTCTCCAGCCTGAGACCTGCCTGCTGGCTTCGCAGCCCGAGTAAACCAGATTTATTTTGTGAAGACTCACACGAGGAGCAGAACTACCGAAAGTTTGCTGCTGAGAACCCTCCGTTACTAACTCCTTCAGGTCGAATAGAGGACGCAACAGCTTTGGGGCGCAGTGCTATGAATTATGACCGTGTCGATGAAGCGATTAACAACCGCCCAAGGGTTGCATTAGAGGAATCCAGAGGCGCGTCCCCTTGGAGAGCTGGGAGATTAATTTCTGAAATGAGGTAAATTCAAGGTCGAGGTCATTTCATGTCCGTTCTTCGTCCACGTGGCTCATTCTCGCTGGATTTGGGATTGTCTTCAAGCAGAGGTTTTGTGGAGGCTTTGAAGATGGGTTACACGCCAAGCCCAGTGGAACATCCGCCACAAGCAGTCCACAAGAAGTCCTGCGTGTCATCCTAGCCAGTACCAAGAGTATCGCACTGCACGCCCTTTCGCATGAAAGGCTAGCTCATGTGGCATCTTCCATTGCGTGTTCCAAGACGACGGCCATAGAAGAGTCGAAGAGCCGGTGAGGCCAGGGTAAATATTGAAATAGTGAACGCTGGTAGTCGTTTGTGTGCATGATCGTGGATGCGAGCGCTTCTGATGTTCCGAGTGTCCTCGATCACATAATCCATCCAGCATCTACAGGAGCAGGATCTTTCGCAGGGAAGATATGGTGCCGGATCACAGTGCTGTAAGCAAGGGAATATCCAACTCGGATCGTTCTGATAAACAACATGTGATGGTCTGAAAGTCGGCCGGGCTTTCCACGATGTCGCTGAAGGTTCGGTGACATGTTGGGCGAAAGAAAGAAGGACAGACGCTTTCCCCACCATGGAGGCCGAGCCAGAGTTAAATATAGGACGTTGCTTTCTGCGGACCTAACGAACCCGACAGGAGCAAAGGAGTACAGTCGCCGAATGTTGAGGGTTCATTGACATGAGAAGACGGCTCATGCTTGAACGCCGTTCGAAGAAGTGTGGTTTCGTAGTTCAAAGACCGCACGAAACAGGATAGATCGCCCGTGTGACGTTCCGTGAAGTTAGGAATTGAGCAAATGTCCGTGCCACTCTACAAGTGCTACCAAAGCGGCAAGAGTCTAGATACCGTCGTTGGCAGGCCGAAGAAATGCTGTCTGCAGGCTCCATTTTTAGAGACACGCATCAGCATCGTGAATTCTGGTGGGACTCGGTTGAGCACAGGAGAATACGGTGCACTAGCAATTGCGAACGCCAGTTAAGGAGGCCTTGAGTAGAAGTGCTGTTGTTGAGACAGACTTGGCATAATATTGTCAGCAAAGAATGAGTATTTCGCCGAACGGATGTGGGTAGTTGTGAGACCGAGTTCAGGAGTCACAGGGGATGAGAATACCGGGACCAAGACCACGAAACGATCATGTCCATTGGGGGAATATTCTGAGATATGGGATACACGATGATGATGGTCCGATGTTGGCGCAGATTCGGGAAGTGGTACATGAGACAGTACACAGGGACCAAAGACGACACGTCCATGCGTTAGTCAGGAAACGGTATGAATATAGACCGTGGCGTATGAATTGCGAGAGCACAAGACAATCCTTCCTGCCGCTAGGATATGTTTTTTTTTCGCGCCGTTGACCGTAGCTGAGGAATCGCGTGATGCAGTTACAATGACAGGAGCTGGGAAAGGCGTTCCGCAGTAGGCTGGACGGTGGATATTAGAAAAACGAGGCTGAAACACTGGAAAGGTGATAGAACGGACTTTTCAAAGTTCGCAGACACCAGAAGCACGGCTGTGGAAACCGGATTGAACAATCATAAATCGCGATAGGGCAGCCCAAGATTAGAGCGGTCCCTGCTTTCGAGAGATGACCCCCCAAACAAGCGGCCACAAGCAATTCGTGGCGTTCTGTGGTATATCAGAGTTTCATCGATATATGTCGGAATTGGTTCGTCGATCCGGTTTTCCGTCCAGGTTCAGCTCCCGAGGCTAGGCAAAGAGTCGGAGAGTTGAGATGGAGAATCAACGCAAAGCCTGAGTCATCGAAAAGGCCTTTGAGCTTGTCGTTTCTCTTGCGAGCGACACGATAATGGGAGTTGTGGTCAAGTGTGTTGGACGGGCTGTGGCTTCTGTTGATGCCGTTCACTTACGTAAGCAAGTTGCTTGCTGGCTACACTGCTCTGGCGCTGTTGGAAACGACCACCAACCCCTCCGCCCCACGACCCCCACTGTATCCGACATTCCCTCAATGCCTATCAAACACCTTGAAAGTAAGCTTGTTGTCGTTATGCTACGTCGGTTTGGCTTCGCCTTTCGGTTTGCTCACGCCGTCTTTTTCCGCGCTTTTTCAGACTATCTTTTCGAACGAAAACACCTCCAGACGCTTTCGCTCGCTGTTCTTTCCGACTCTCGACTTGGAATTGATGCATCGTATTACCTTCAGCAAATAACAGACAATCCACCGTCTCGTGAACCCTTGTTGGCGGCCACAGGGGGCCTGCCGTTAGCGCTCACCCAACGTATCGAATCCGACCTGCGTGCGCTCGAGAAACTCCGTATCAAACCCGTTTTTGTATTCCAGGGGCTTCTACCCAACAAACGCTGGAAGCAGCACCATCATGGGGAACACGTCGAGGCATGCAGAGATCGCCGAGACGCGTGGACGAAGTATGAGCAAGGCCAGGAGGAGGCAGCGACCAAGCTTTTTGAAGGACGAAGCAGTTTTGCCCAATGGGATCTTTGGAGGATGGTTTTAAGGATATTCAGGCATCGCAATGTCGAATTCCTCATAGCGCCATATGTTGCTTGGGCACAGGTGTGCACACCGTTTCTTCTCACGCTGGATTTTGTTTTTCTAACGCGCACTTTGCATCTGCTTTTCAATTCATGGCGCGTCCAACAGCTAATCTATCTGCAACGTCACCACAAGGCATACATCCACGCGATCTATGGTCCAACCGACGCCTTGCTCTACCCCGGTGTGGACAAGCTAATCACCGCTCTGGAATTGTCGTCTTCCAACCCCACTTTCCAATACACATCGAAGAGGAATTTCGTTCAGGAGCTCGGTGTGACCGAAGATCAATTTCTCGACATCGGTATCCTCGTCGGGTTCGATCATTCACCCCCTTTCCCGCCAACCGTGCACGAGCAAGCACTCAAAGCGACCGTCGATATGGTCAAGTACTACAAATCCGGGCATGCAGCCGTCGCAGCTTTCGCCGACCATCCCGCGGTCAAGACTATCCAGTATTCTGACCACTACGCGCGCACGCGGTCGATGATCAGATACTCTCTGATTCTCTCATCTGAAGGCTCAGTTTTGCCTCTTCCTCTCGCGATTACCACGCCTGCAGGACATGGCCATCATCCACACCATCCCACAGCTGCGGACGTCCCACAAGACCTTCATGAAATCTTCACGCACCGGCTACCCGACGAGATCTACTACTACCTCTCACGCGGCCTCCTTGGTCCACAGGCTCTTGTCTGGCTGACGAGCGGACAAATCGTGGAGAATCCGCCATTGGACAACGGCGAAACGACTGAATATAAACGCTTCGTGAAGGAAGTCATCACTGACGGTCAAACCGGCCCGAGGGCGACTGCGTTGGCCCTCGTCAGCAGCGTATCCCATAGCTTCTGGGCAAACAAGAAGGTGCAAGGCCTTTTCTGGTTCGAGCAGCCAAATGCCCAACACCAGAAGGCCGTGCAGCACAATTCTCCTCAGACGGCTCAATTGGCTGAGCGCGTCGCTGGATGGAATGTGCCCTACTCCATCGTCGAAGAAGAGCTCAGGAGGCAAAATGTAAGCACCTGCATGTTCATATCTGTTATCCTTGCTCCTGCTCTGTTCTTTTCACCTCGTCCCGGTTTCACAACTGCGGTCGATGTGACGATCTATCCTTTACTGGTTACTGCCCTTCTATTCTTCTTCTCAGTTTCGACTGCTTACCCATCCGTCGCTTTTTATGGGCCGTATCTGACCGTCCGTTTTCTTTGTAGTCGTCCACCATCGACTTCGTCCTATGCTTAGGTGCGACAACCTCGGACCGGCTTGCTGGCCGTACAAAAATCAAGAACTCCGCCAACGCGCCGCTTGAGAAAAAAGATGAGGTTGTGGCTAATGTAATCTGGCGTTTCCTTGAGCTTCGAGGGTGAGTTCTTTTCTCTCGCCGATATTCATAGACTCTACCCGTGTCCCGGACGTTGGATGATCGCTCCTGTTGTCCTTGCGTGCCGTTGAGGAAGCAGTTTCACGCTGCGATTTGGGACCTTCTATCGTCCTGATCCCATCCCTTCATCTCTCTTCCGTCTCATCTGCACCCGCCTATGCAACGTCATGATTATGGACAACCATCTCCACTCCCACCACGTCTTTCTCTCATCATCGTCTTCTACTCCTTCCTTGCCTACCACAAACAATTTTTTCAGCGCATCTATCCTCAGTCTTCTTCTACTCACACTCGACCCGACGTTCGTGGATCGTTGCTAACACGTGTCTGGTCCATAGATTCCTTCTCAACTCACATGCCCACTCGCCCCTCGCCGGGCGATGCACAATGCGATCAAGCCGACACGGGTGAACGACAAGTTCCAGGATCCACTCTACTTGTTTTTGGAACTCGTCCGCGCGGGTGTTATGCACGGCCATCTGTGGTCTGGCCGCGCTTTCAGCGGTGGTCCTAGCTTCGGAACGGGTACGTCTTTGATTTATTCGATGGTCTTGCGATCTATTCCCTTTGTTCGTTCGATGCGGGCCCGCGTTTTGCATTTTGATGTGCACACCGTGGGGGCGTTTCTACCTTTGTTGGTGGAGTGCGAGATGAATTGCTCCCTCTCGTCTTTTCGTTGCGTGTTTTCCGCACTTATGTTGGCAGAGAGTTGTCAGTGGAGTGATGCGGAGAGAGGAACATCCGTGTTTTCTCTCACGGTTGCTGATGGTGGATCGGAAGGACGAATCCTGACGAATCGATGGCGCATTCGATAGCCTGTCAATTTATTCTGCCTCTGCACTTCGTTTTATTTACCGGGTTTCGTCACACACTTGTTTGACCGGGACCTTACTAACAGCCTTATCTCCTTTTTCTCTTCCCTTTTGCTGTTCTCCTTCCAGATGAGGAAAAGTCAAGCATGCTCCTGGTGATGCGTGTCTTGTCCATCGTCCCGCTCAACTTCAAATCGCAACCCTGGTCGGCCCCCCTTTCTCGCGAGCTATTGGTCTTCAACTCGTTTGTGCGCTCTCTCACACGTGCTCTGCGCACCCTCATCGAGGTAACTTCTCTGAATATGTTGCTCCGGAACGACGCTCGGCGAGCTCGGGACGACCTCCTTGACATAGCGCTGTCACTTCCGTTCCAGACGGAGGTGAACACCGGATTCGGCGTTTTGGCCAAGGTCTATCTTGATGCGCTCACCCACATCAATGGAGGTGCGCGAGTGAGGGACAAGAACGCCCCGGACGTCAAAATCAAGAAGGAGATGGCGCTCGATCTTTGCGAAGAGACGTTCCCGGGCGTGAAGAGCCCGACTGCGGAAGTGGAAAGGGGTTTCAGATTCTGGGACGCCGTAAGTGTGCTTTTGATACTTGAGGCTGCATTCGTTAAGGACACACGCTAATACGCACTTTTCCAGGCCCTCGCGGCTATGAGGCATCTGCACTCAGAAGGTGCCGTTCTGCGCGAACTCATTGACCAATTTGAAGCGGCCGATGCCTGGCTTGCACCCATGCGTCCTTAATCAAACAGTTGCCTCCCTTGTATGGCTTCTCTTTCCTCGCCTCGATCCCCGACAATCCTTTCAATCCCCACTCCTTGCCCCCACATCTGCCTTTCGGTTGGCACTCTCCCTTTTCTTGTTATCCGCTGAACTTCATTTTCTGTCGTTGTTTTTCTCGTGTTTTCGGTTCGTGTTTGTGGGGTAGAGGCGGCAGGGTCGATTTATCTACTTACGTGACGTTGGGGTCTCCGAGTCGGTGTGGCGCATGGTTACATAAGCCAATGAGCCGCTTGCTGGCGAGATATATCTCTTGTCCCATGCCTCCACGAAAACGCGAATGCTCGATGTTGTGGTCTCTGGTACGAGCCGCTGTCGGCGTAAAAGTAGTGACGCTTTTGATTCGAAGTCGGCCGAGGCGCCTATAGTCCGTAGTGTACTTTAGTCAGAATAAACTTTGGAGAGATGCTTCTAAAGGTGCCATCGCCGGTAGTCGGTGAAATCTAACCAGCCAGCTCTTAGCATGGAACGCAGTCCTCCCATCGTCACGGTCGCCCAGGAAGCCTGACAAACCACGGCACATAGATGACCGCAGTTGGTAGGTTGGTAGAAGTTGGTAGACCTCGGCCTGTGAGTGCGCCGCACATACCCAATGGTAATTCGCGAAACACTTTTACCCAGTCATCTCGTGAGCATGATTACGGGGTGCTCTCAGATCCGTTTTTCGTGCCTTGAGCAACAAAGAATTAATGAATTGAGCACCATCCCAAGGTGACAACGTCGTACCGGAAACGATCTCCCTCTGAAACGAGTCCATTTCATTCCCCAGGTCTCCAGGTCTCCAACTATCAATTATCTACCCTGGCCCTTCTCCATCGCCATCTCTTCCAGCCTCTTCTTTCATTTCTATCGACTGTGTACGCACCCGACGCTCGAGACTCGAGTCGCCCCACGCGACAAAGAATCGGAAGTCACTAAAAGCGCCGTGGACTTCGAAATAACCTCAAAAGACATTTCGAATTCGCTCAGAAATTATTGAATTCAAGCCCTGCAAGTCTTCTCTTCGTGATATGGTGTGGAGGGCTTCTGGTGACTTCTGAAGTTTCGAGTTACGAGAGCTTGCTGCTTAGGAAGCAGTAAATCGTGATGACGCCCAGCCTCGATGGAGATGCGTCCAGCCAAGAACACAAGACGGAAGAGAGTTTTGGGTCTGCCTCAATCAGCAACCCCGAGGGGTACGGGACCACGCGCGGCGCGGAGGTCCTGGGAATATTCCCACGAGCTGGAGCGGGACCTCCGTACACTCGGCGGGTGGACGCGCGGGACCTCCCCGGTGTCTTTTCTCCTGGGCTGCATTTTCGAGTAAACGAATAATCGCCATCTAAGGGTCCTCGGAGAGACTCTAGTGGGGCAGGACCTTGATCTGTTTCGAGGATAATTGGCAATTCGGGTTATTATTTTCATGATCAGAACGCTCTCTTTGGAGCGGCTGAGGCGCTTATTGTGCCTGCATATGGACGGCGGTGGGCAACGTGGCTCACGATCGCGGCCCTGGAACGGAATGCCGGGCGCTTTCGTCCACCGTGAGGTTTTTTGTATTTGCTGAGAAAAAGAGGGGGGAAAAGAAGGCGAAGGAGTGAGAAGAAAGAGCGCTACGAGGAGAGGGGTTAGTTGCTCTGAGTTTTCAAATGGCTACGGACAAGTTATCACAAGGATTTTGTCTCCTAACTTGACGTCCGCATACGCATAGGGGCACCGCCAACTGCACAAGAACTCTGGACTGTGTGGTGCTGATAAATATCGTACCCACACATACAAATATCTACCTACCCCGGATCCTCCAGCGTGGTGCAACCCGACGCTCTCGTGTGTGTTTTACTTCCTTTTTCGTTGCCGTAACACGACGACGTGGAGAGTATCAACAGAAGGAGGTGCTTGCTTTCGGGGTGCTTTGAAAGCGATGTACACCTTCGAGGTCTTCGACTTCTGATTTCGGATGGTTTCGAAACTCGGAAGGAGAAAGCAAGGGTGTGGTGCGTAGCTATCCGACTTAACCCTATGGAGTGAAACTCGAGTTTAGCCGCTATTTTTTTGCAAGTCCACCTCGGGAGCGACACGAAACCTAGTGGACCTGTGACCTCCTTCGCTTTTCCGTATTAAAACTATCGCCATTCGGGCTTCCGCGATATCATCGGAAGGCGCGCTTGCAGCGCTCGCCAGTGCCATCTATCAATTCCCCCACTGCCTAGGGCAGAGCCGTATACGCGTATGTACAAAGTGCTGCCCAGCCTTCAGATTTTACTCCTGAAAAAGGCCGACGCCCCGTAGGATGTGGGCGTTTGTAGGCGATCGTCGTTCTGCTCACAGCCCTGCTCGTGAGTTTATGGTCACCGGCTCCCTCTGTGGACCCTCTCCCATCAGATTGGAAAAACGCCCGGACTCCCCAAGTACCAATTCAAGGCGAGCCGAGATGGTGATAATCAGATAAGCTTGTAATATAGCGCCTTGTAACCTGGTCCCACCGTGGGTGGTGTCAATACTGTGTACTAGCTTCCTCCTATGGACGTCGGCTGGAGCTGGGATCCGACAGTGTACTCTATGGGAGGCGTTGGGCTGGGAATTTATCTTGATCAAGGAGTGTCGACCGCTGACATTTGTCATCGATATCGAAATCCTTGCGCAACCGAGCTGGAGCGTGCGATTGGACGTGGGAGCGCCCGTCCATTTTCATTCTTCGCCCCTCCTTAGCACTCGCTGGGGCTGGCTGGGGCTTGGACAGAGGCTCTGCCTGTCAGGCCATCTGACATCTGCGTGGTACGGACGTTGGAGTGACAGTGTGGGAATCGCGTTCAAATCGCGTACACTCTATTTCCCCTTCTCTTTCCCCATGCCGCGTCAGACTTGGGTCCCCGTCTATACCCATTTTGTACTCGATTTCTCCCACCTCCGGCTCCGGGTCCACTAGCTGGACATAGAGAGGGGTCAAAGGTAATTTGGAACGGCAGTTGGAAGGTGTTGGCTCTCATGATCATCGCCTTCCGTGCTGACATTAATTCGATGATCAGTTGGATTTGATATCATTTCATTTTTTTTCTGGGGGAAGGTTTTGGGAGGATGAAACCCACGATGAGAACTGGGTGTGAAAGACGGAATTCGCAAGTTGACTTTCTCGGAATACGGAACACGAACAGAACAGAACAGAACACTGCATTGCGGCACACCACTGATTCATCACTTGCATTGCACAGTGCACCTGGGGATAGTGGGATTTAGGGCTACGATTACCGTACAACTCACCCACAGGTCCATGGGAAACGAACAAGATGGAAATGGTGTGGGTGGGAGCGCCGGGATGCACATTAAAGCGGACGCGATGGAGAATGGAACACGGACGATGGTATCCTCGAGACTATCCAACTATCATACGAATGCACGGCCTGAGCGCCAGCGTCATGAGGATCAGCGTGACTCTGGACCGCAACTCAACGCAAAGACGGATTTGCGGTGGGGGCTCGAAGGCAAAATCAAAGCTAATACTTATTGTCATGGTAAGGACTCAAGGGAGATTGACACAACGTTAACGAGGCCGAGACTCCCATCGCGTTCGCAGCTCCTTCGCGAGAACGAAATAAGGTTCTCAGCTAGCCTCTTAAGTAGATGGTTCTGTAGGGCTCCAGCATTGATACTGGAGGCTGAAACGCCTGATGAACGCCCTAGAATGTTTGAAACACTCGAGCCTCCAGCCTTGAGGTCCGTGGTGGGACTCAAGGTGCATGACCATCCCAATTAGGACAGCGAAAGTGCGCCACTGAGAACCTTGCTTACCTATTTCACCGAGCAACCCCGTCTCTCCTTTCCCTTTTTCGTGCATCCCCCTTTTTCGTGCCTTTCGCTCTCGCGTCACCTAAAGAAAGACCTCCGAGCGGACCCTCCGACGAGCCTCGAACGCAGCATTCCAGGTCCCTTACAGAACCTGGATTTGACACAGGGACTCACGCGGGGAGGACGGAACGTCAACCCACGATGAAATGCCAGCACACGATCGAACGCCCGTCACTCAGACTTCAGTTAACAGTGGACATGCCAGTAAAGGGGGTTCGTGTCAAGTAGAGCCTCGCCCTCTAATCCAACATCTGGAAATCGGCGTTCTCTCGCCCTTGCTCACAAGAGGTTCGCACACCCGTTCCTTCTTGGGAGTTCGACCGTTCCTACTGTTGTTCCGCTGACACCGAGAGTTACAGAGCGCAGATCGCTGGGCGTGGCAGTGGGATCCTGCGTGAGCATGCATTCTCCAACACCACTCTCACAGGTGTAATTCCTGCTGCACACGTTCCAGCAGTTGTTCCTACCAGGACCATTGTTCCGCTGACACTGGAACTCGGGAAGTAGAACGCGAGCAGATCTCTAGGCGTGGCATGGCATGTATAGCGTGGCAGTGGGTAAATGCCGCTCTCGTCAACTCTGTGCTTACATCCGTGAACGCGTGAACGTCGAAGTCGAGTCTCGGATGTGGGGGTGGGTCACTCTCGTGCTCTCATAATTCATTCAGAGTCGACGTCTTCGACCCTGGGCCTGTTCAGGACCGCGCTTGAGCTTGAACTCCGAGTGGATTCAATTAATTGTATGGTACATATTCCATTCAGGTTGAACTTAAAGGCTCACGGGAGAAGGTGCCAAGAAGGTCGAGAGCTGAGGGCTGCGGGTGGATGAGAGAGGGGGGGGTATGCCATAGGAAGCGGGTGTCGTGGCATCTGTAGAACGGTTGGGCTTGTGCTCGAGGGAAGGTGGACGGGAGTGAGAGCGCGAAGCCGGGAAATGGAAGAAGACAAAGAAGGTGTTGAGACATTCGGCGGGTTACAGTCGATTGAGCTTGACGGGAAGTTGGACTAAAGGCACGCACGCAAAATATCTTGGGGTGGGACGTTGAGCGAACGAACTCGAGAAGGCTTTCAATGAACATACATGCACGCAGGCCGACGACGTGCGATCATACCCGTTCTCGACTCGTACACAAGCGTCCGTTCCCGCCGTCGCACAGACCCGTTAATAAATATATGGCGAGAAAAACGGTGTGAAAATGCGGAAAATTCCAAGAAGACTATAGGACAAGGACTGTCCGACAGAGGTTGTGCTCGGGATACGTTCCCGCCGTCGCCTACGACGTACGTGCTGCATGTCGGTGCGAAAAGTGATATGAATGTGAAAACAAGGAAAATCCAAGAATATTCTGAGAACAAAGCCAGGGTGCACCAACAGGCACCAACAAGAAAGACAAAGACAAGGGAATATATGTAGGCACGCACGCCCTCTTGAACCTTCCCGCCCTCGTACCTCGTATGTATCATTTTCTCTCCCAGGCGCAAGGCAAGTTAAGCGCTAAGCGGACAGACGGGAGCTTTCCTTCGTGTAATTTTGATTTAATCCGCCTCAAAATCCCTGAGGATATGAAGAGTAATCGGACACGATGTCAATGTCGAATGTCGGGAGTGTCGGTGGTATTGCGATAGCGAGCAAGAGGCGAAGAGAAGAGTCATGCGTAGTGTGGGTGCTCGAACCTCAAATTCGCAATTCGCATCAGAGAACGCAACACACAAGGCTGCGTACGTGAACGCCAGGCTCCGGCTCGCGTGCACTCTTCCGACTCCCGAGCGCGTGTCCGGCCCACTACGCATTGTGGACGTCGCGTTGCAAGCCCCTATCCCCGCCCGCAGGCGAAGTCTCCACTGGACAGTGGAGGTTAAGACTTATTTAAGTGGGTCCTTCGCGGGCGAAGCAGGCCTCAAGGTAAAAGATCGCAGAACTAAGAAAAAACCCTTTGGACCTCATGATTGGCGCACCTGCGCACGCAGCACTGATTTGAAATATTATGAGTTCAACCGAGACGCTCCCCACAGGCGCCTGCGCCCCTGCGATGTGTGGAGTTCGCGCGATCGCTTCCAACGCGAACACGAACCTGACATGAAAGCGTTTGAATGCCGGATGATGGATGGGATGCCTGCAGGTCGGCAGGAGATGAGAAGACCGAGAAGACACGATTGTTTCTTTTTTTTAAAAAAAAAAGAAAAAACAAAGACAGGGTCTGCTTGATAACAATAACGAAGGAAGGACTTGTTTAACGACTTACCAAGTCCGTGGGCGAAATTAGGTTGGCCGGCTGGCTAGGGTGTGGATGTTCAGAAAATTCGCCGATGGGAAGATCAAGAAACCATGAGCAGTGTCAGTGTCGACGGCGGACGTGAGCGTGAGCGCGGGTGCAGGCAGGGTCCGCAGGTCTCTCTGCGGACTCACAAAACCTGCGGAGAACGTAAATAGAGGGGGGGAACGAAATTAGGACTTGGTCTTCTTCGAGGTCCTCGGGGAGAGGGAGAGAACGAGTCGCGTTTGATCATGACCACCAGACGGCGCAGCTTCACGGGGCACCAGGCTCGCTTCCGAATCGCGGGTTGTTGAAAGAACGAACGGACAGACGAAAAACGCCGGACACCCACCAACCAGCTTGCGAGCACGGTGCCACGGCACGTTGACATGTCAAACGAGCGAAAGCGATAGGTGGGATTCTGGGGGTGCGAACGCCTAGGGTCTGGCTGCTGAGAAGGAGAAGGAGGAGGAGAAGGACAAAGGGCTTGTAGGCAGGATGTATGAAATTCGCGGGCACGATGCACGTACTTGCTCGTGTGTGTGCGAGGCCGACAAGCGAAGGGCACAATCCGGCATTGAATGTGAAGGTGGTGCGTCAGCGCAGGGATTTACCAAGTCTGTGGGCGAAATTAGGTCGGAAGGGTGGAGGGCTCAAGCGCTCAGGGCTGAGGGCTGATGGATAAGCTGACAGTGACATAGCCAAGTCGCCTGGTAGGTGTAAAATTAGCACAGGAGGATATTCAGAAAATTCACCGATGGGAAGAAATCGTGCTGAGTGCTGTCGTCCGCGAACGCCAACGCGAACGCCGGTGCAGGGCTCTGTCACGGTCTCCAGATTTTCAGAACCTGAGGACAAACACCGTGAACGCTGACGCTGAATGGAGAGAGAGCGAGAACCCAGGCTGAGCTGCCTGTACGTAGGGAAGAACCTGAACGATGAGCAAGGCGAACTTGTCGAACTTCACGATGTCAATGGCTGAGAACTGGAACAATGGGGGCAGCCGTGAATGGACGAAAACCGGCTTGCTTGATGGTGCCATTGACATGTCAAACGGGCGAAAGCGATAGGTGGAACTCGACTCTCTGGGTCACGGTGGGTGTGCGAAGAGACGGCATACTCTACTCGAACAAAGGGCTTGCAGGAGGCATGAAATTCGCGGACACGATGCACGACGCGACATGAGGCCGACAAAGGACACGATGCTGCCTAAGGTAGGCCGAGGACGCGCCGAGGGTCATTCAATCATAAGGAGGGTAGGGATTATCGATGCATCGTGGCACGAAGGTACGACGGCTCGGGCTGACGTCTGAAAGATGAAAGGATGAAAGGGCGTTTGAATGTGAACGTGAAAGAACCGGCCCTTCCTTCCTTCCTTCGCATCGTGCTCGCCGCTCGGGGCGTTAGGGTTCTGCAGGGCCCCGTGTACGGCGACTTGATTATGTTTATGTTTTCGACAAGGAGCTCGATTATCGATACGCGGGAGGAGACCGGAATGGGAGACGCGGTTCGACAGGATCAAGGGATTCGGAAATAAGGGGATTCGAAAGGAAGGGAGAAATACTCTAAGGAAAGGGGACAGGACAAAGAATGAGGACATACGGAGTTGTGGAGGTTCGGTGGGAACGACGCGGGGAATTCTTATTCGCGTGTTGGATGTTGGGTATTGCTGACGGTGCTGACGGTGCTGACGGTGCTAATGAATAAATGGATGAAAGAGGTGGGCCGTGGCGGTGGTCACGGTGATTGTTGGAAATGGTGGGCGTCGGGCGAGCGGCGGCTTGAGATGTCACGGTGGGTTGGCTTGAGATGGTTGGGTGATTTGGTGGTGGCTTGAGATGGTGATAGTGGGTGATAGCACGAGATGATGTGGAGTGGGTTGCATCCCGATTATGATCACGACGCGACGGGTGGGACGTGGATGGGACGTTCCTCTCCTCCTCCAGCGCCCTAGCCAGCCCAGACACCCGTCAACGCCCACTCGACCACCTCCGCCAGCCCAATCAAGGTCTTTCTTCCCACACCCTCCTCGCACGTGCGGGTCTCTCAATTTCCCTGGACCCCCACCGTGGACTCTGTGGTCTCAGGTCTTTTCCCACACCCCATTGTCCCACCGGCTGGGCGCCCCCACGAAAAGGAGCGATCTGTGGACCTGCCTTATCGAGGGAGTCTTGATAGATCTATCGGGCGATGGATGGATCGGGGTGGGATCTCGCTGCTTAGGGCCGTTGAGCGTTCGGTGGATGTGAGTTGCGGTCGTGGGCTGAGAAGCAAGGAGCTGGGCTACGCAAGGGAAAGGAAGGAGCTGGGGGAAGGAAGGAGCTGGGGGAAAGGAAGGAAGGAAGGGAAGGAGATCGGAAGATGCGATTCGATGCGATGGGATGGAGAAAAAATAACTGGGTTGGGTGGGTCTTCTTTGGATGGATGTGGTGGGTGAGACGGGTGGGTTCGTTTTAGTTTTCGCGCGTAGCCACCGGGGTGTGGATCGATGGATGGGATTGGGTTGTGTGTGGGTAATTTACCGAGCGTGAGGGGTAAGGGTGCACCGGTGCACCGTGACATGACAGCCCTGGTATGCAACTACTTAACGCCCAGGTCCCGATGTAGATAGGTGATCGCTCCCCCTCCTTTCCCGCTTTCGAGTTTTGGTACCCCCCGTCCCTCTCTTTGTGCGGTGCTGTGACTGTTTATCACCCGCGCTGCTTCCACCAACGCTAGTGCTCTCACTCACCGCCGCCGCTCTCGCCCAGCACCACACCACACCACTTGAGGTGCCACTCGCCGCTGCTATAAGCACCAACCCAGACACCATCGCCACCATTACCCCCACCACCATTACCCCCACCACCACCACCACCACCAACACGATGTTCGACCACCACCAGCCAACAGCAACAACAACGAGAGCACCGACTCGGCGGTCGCCGAGTGGGCGAACGAGATTGAGATGCAGAAGCTGCTGGACGAGATGATCGTCCTGACGGGCGTTGGGGCGGAGATGGGCATGGATATGGATATGGGGGCGGGGATGGACGCGATGATGGCCTTGGACGCTGCGGAGTACGTTAACGCCAACGCCGAGGCTCGGTGCCGGCATTGACCTCGGCCTGGGCCTCGGTGCGGATATGGGGTTCGGCGTCGACTTTGGATCGACGGCTGGGTGGGAGATGGACGCTGGGATGGGGGGCGTGGGCGTGTTCTGAGGCGCATACAGTTGGTCTCATGGGCGCGTCCTGCCTTTCGTTTTTAGACTCGGCGTTTGTGGATTAGGGGGGACTGGATGTATGTATGCGCGCCGAGGAGCCCCGTTGGATGACGCGACGGGGCGGAGAACTTGGTGCTGCGTACACTTTTCTTTCGTTTTGGTCCCCTCGTCGCCTTTCCCACCCACTCTCGAGTCAAGTCAACGCTCTCCTGGCCGTCGTTCGCTGGCGAAGACGTCTTTCGACAACACCAATACCAACATCAACACACTGGCGCCAGCGAACCCACCCTCAAAACCAAGCGCTTTGGCGCTGATCAAGTCTTTTGGTCCCATCGATCTGCCCCTGCCTCTCCGCTCTGCCTCTACGTCAAAAACCAACCTGTACCATATATATGGACTCTGCCCTCCGGTCTCGTATTGTCTCTGTTCTGTTTTCTCTCTCTCGTCTCTTCCTCTTCTTTCGTGTTCCATCCCTATTACCCATGGCACCTACCCATTTCTTCCTAACTTATCCACCCTTGGTTTATTCGTCTTTTCCTCCAGGCCTCGTTTACTCGCTACCTCTTTCCTCGCTTCTTGATTTGATTTTTTTTTTTGGATTGGACGATGATGATGCGTTTGCCTTGCTCGACCTTTCGTACTTACTTTTCTGTTTGCGCTGCCTACCTACCTACCTACCTCCTCTCGTCCCGTCTCCGCCTC
>JANKHO010000300.1:0-27936 GCA_027627235.1 Agrocybe chaxingu | reverse complement strand
GCAAAATGACCTCACGCAGGCGATTGCGTGCCTTGACGAGGCGGAGAGGAAGGACGCGAGGGATGCGGCTGTGTTTTATCATCAGGGGCAAGGTGGGTTTCTTCCTCCCATGTTTTTTACTACCAGGACAAGTCGGGGCTGACGCCCCTCCCTCGCAGCAGTGTTCATAATGGGCGAATTCCCCGCCGCTGCGGAGAATTACCTCGCCTCCTCCTCTGATGACACATTTGTGTTCAGCCATATAGATCTGGAGCTGGCGCAGTACGAGATGGGCGAGGTGGGCAATAACATGGCCGCGTTTAGGAAGGTGCGGAAAGCATTCACAGGGAGGAGCGAGAGGTTGATCAAAAGACAACAGACACAGACTCATGGAGTATATATCTACGTACTTTGATGGCTCGTCGATAAGCACCGTAGGGAGCAAATCAAACATCTGAATCATAGATTGGGATGATCAACTTACCACTCGAGATAATAACTATTCATGACAGGAGGAAACTCTTCGCATTGCCCGGTTCGGCAATTATCCCGCTGAAATAAAAATAAATTTATCACCAACGCAGCAAAGCACTCACAGGTGTTCCATATGAGCCTGAGGTACGGCGGAGGATCTAAAAATATCCACTGTCATTGTACTCCGAATCGACACGCAAAATAGCTTATTGTTCATAATCAGGATTCAGAGCATCATCGAATCGGGCCAAGTGCCAATTGTGGCCGGGGCGTTGTGGCGCCCTCTGCCTTGATTAGGCAATTTCTTCTATGAACATGCGCCGGACGACTGGACAGCGTCGACAAGGGTGTGGCCCAGCCAAAGGGAGGTATCGGTGCCACGAAAATAATGACGGGCCACAAGTACGTTTCCCAGAAATGAATGATAAGTAACTGGTGTGCATGTGTGGCCAAAGGGCGGCCACAGAGGATGGAAATTGTATAAAAGGGCGCTCGGATGGAAGATCGTCCCAAATACCAACGAATGCCTCCCCTTGTATATCCATCCACATCCTCCAGAACCCCAGCGATTACCTTGCCTACTTCTTCTTCTTTCTGCTCGTCCTTCGTCTTTGAGCCATGATTCCAAACAAACCCAGTCCTCTTTCCTCTTCCATCCCTACCTCTGCTTCTGAGCTTGCTGTGTTCTCCGCCCGTGTGGCCACGGACGCCTCCGCCAGACCAAGTTGAAGCTAAAGCTCATCGATATGTGTCTCTTCGGGGTGCGTCGTTGTTCACATGCATCCCTTCCTTTCTAGACACTGACTGCTTCGCTGTCACAGGTTGTTGAACTCCCAATCACCAACGCCGCCAAACCCTTAGCGGCCTTAGTCAACTACTCGAGAGGCGCAGGCGGCCCTAGCGAGGCTCGACCACTCGGCTGCTACTCTTCGGATCGGGTCCTCGATTCCCGGTGACCTTGACCTCTGGGGTCCCAGAGCGAACGGAATGTTCGCCCAGACGTCCAAACTTCTCCTTCTAGCTGCCCTCGTCAGGGCCTGGCCAATCCATGTAGAGGTTTTGCACCAATTCCTGGATGACGGACCTCATCTTATCGAGCTCTAACTGGAACTCAACAACGAAGTTGCTCCCGTCTTCGACGCCTCCAGCACAGGCTCCCGTCGATCCTTGCGCTTCTCATTTCTACCACCGGGCTTTGTGGTCCTCGATCCTGAAGCTGAACGGAAGAAAACCCGTGCACAGCGTCTGTGTGCTCCGCATCAGGTCGTCCGTCCCTCTATTGGATGTATACGCGGACACGCTTGGTCGCTTATCCATCTCCGCCTCCCCTCTGATCGAAGAAGACGGTGTCGATATTCGACATCCCAGCAACTCGAGAGCTGCTCGTGGATAAGTCATCGCTCGCCTTACCAAAGGACTCACACTGTAGCGCACAGCCTTCGTCATACCACCTCTGGCGAAGGAACTCCAGATTCGTGGCCAAAGAGCAAACGGGCAACAGCTGGAAAGATGTTTGGGATCGAAGGAGTGAAGGGGAAAGTTAGCCAGGTCGTTGGGAGGAAGTGGAAGGGAAAGATAAGAGATGAGGTTAACCATCTCTAACAAAAGACATTCATACCAGAGCGGCTTCACGACCTTAAAGATGTCAACCACATCGACGGCGGCATATTAGAGTCGATAGAAATAGTACATACCTAATCACATAACGCTCATATATCATCGCAAGTGCATCACTTTACTGAACATGTCATTCCTTGGGTGACTTCAGCCAGCGGGTGTAGAGAACAAACACCGGAGAGCGTCCACCAGCCATCGGCCACCATAAACGCCGGCCAAAGGAGCGGGACAGGAAAGGAAACACGACAACCGACGATGCCACGGTCCCTTGGTTCCAGTCCTGCGGCTTGTGTATTTTCGCCCAAAGATGCGGAACGCCGAGGCGATATGCCACGGCGCCTACTCTTTCTTGACGGGACAGTAAATCGACATCATATCCTACCACCAGAATCCACTGTAGAAATAATGCACTAATTTCTTCTGACAAACGAGACGTCCAACGTCTTATGATGGGGCGCCAATCGCCGCTTCCTATAGATGCCCGAACTTCTTGACCGAATCGAAACGTCAAATAATCGCCAATTTCAAAATAATCAACTCGGGTTTAACGAAGCAGGGCACTACTTCCAGAGATGCAGTTCTACAAACAATCTTGGAACCTCCACTTCACGGTCTTGACCCAAGGCATGGGCAAAGGTTCCTGCTGGAGTTGGGAACCTCCTTTACTTGCGAAGGGTCTTGACGATGCCCACGACAGTGGAGACGGCCTGGATAGCTCCAAAAACAATCGGGAGGAAGTTCTGAATTGGAAGGCGCATTAGTAGTCACATATTATCCTATATTCAAACTAAAGGAATACCTCGGCTTCAGGTTCGCCTTCGGTGAAGGATTCGGGAATCATCAAAGCCTAGAAGAAGTATTTGCACAAAGGCTGTCGTGTATCAGGAAAGCACGACTGACCTTCTTGTGATCCTCGAGCACCTTGAGGCTACCTTGAACCTGGGCCAACGCAGCGTCGAGGTCGTCTGCCTTCTGCACGGTAGCCGCGATCTGTTCGGCTTGGGCCGAGTCCTCGGTGAAGTTGCTCGAACTAGCCAGAGCACCACTGATTCCCTGGAGGACCTCTTTCGCCTGGGTGACTTTCTGGACGATCGGACCGATCTTCTCAGCGATGGAGATGGCCTTGCCCGCTGCACCGGCGATTGTTCCCGTAACTTTGCCGATAGTGCCTATGATGGAACCGAAGTTAAGCCCGAGGAAGTCTGCGGAATAGATGACTCAATATCAGACGAGATCAGGATGATACGATGGCTCACTTTCTGCTTCCTCGAGGACGGCGTCAACGAGCTCGTCCTTCTCTGCGACGAGGTTGGTGTATTTCTGAAATGCGACATTTAGCCCAGTCGACATTCGAGGGTGGAAGTTAACGATGCATACCTTCTGCTCGGCGGCGACATCGGTCCTGACAACGTTTTCTGCAGAGGTTTGGATGGCCGTTGCGAGTGGTACCTTCGCAGCACGGAGACGAGCCTCGAGAACGGCGAGCCTAAGTTCGGTGGGAAGCGTACTGACGAAATTGGCGGAGTCGCTCATGATTGTTCAGTGGAATTACTGTTTTCCGATTAGGATGAAGGCTTGGTTCTGGGGTTGAGGGATAGCGAAAACGTACGGATGGCAATACGTATAAATACGCTGGGTGGAACCCCCCCGGAACGTCAGGAGGCCTTCTGCTGTACAAAGATTCAGCCAATCAGAAGACGATTCTGTCAGAACAACTTCAGGCCCACCGATCGCACATCATATTCGATGATGTATGGTCGCATGCAAGATGCCAGAGTCCGTGTGTAGACTGTGTTTCGCCGACCGTCGTTGCCTGCTCTGAAGTAAAGTATAAAGGAGAGTTTGCAACGAGAACGATCAGAAACGACGTACCCCATGTCAGCTATAGGGAAATGGAATCAAGCAAGATGTCTATGCAGAGACAGTAATTTCTCAAGCTCAACATCGCCACGGCGAGCAGTCGTAGTGTTCCGTATTGAAAACGAATGGGGAACGCCGTTTCGGGTCCCGTCCTGAAAATCGAATCAGTTCTTACAGAGTGGAGTTCGAAAGGCTGGATAGCTCACCGACCATCCATATCTTCAGCCGCATCATCCCCTTGTACGCCCAGCTTCATCCCGAAGTCCTCCTAGTAGGGGAGGGCATGTAAGTCGGAGCTTGCATTGGTGTTTGCGTGTAGACTCCATCGAGAGAATAGGGACGTAGAACAAGTTGACCAGAGCGACACTCCGAAAGTCCTCAGCACTTTCAATCTCCGCTTCAAACCCCACCATCGTTCATTGCTTTCAACTACCACGCAACGCCGAGTTGAAATCGAGATTATAGAAATGAATGCCCTATCCCAAGTGGCTCTCGGTGAGCGTTCAGATCCCTCAACTCCTCCCATAACCTCGTCATATTCTCTTAGGACCCCTCAGAAATTGAAGGCAGAAATATTTGCTACGCTCACACGTCTGGAACGATGCCTCCCTGACGCGTTGGGCCCGCTTCCGGTTCATTCGAGCTGACCTCAGTGCTGTTGGTACGCCTCAGAGTTGAACATTGAATGTTTACACCGTTACAAGCGCCAACTAGATGACATATTGCTCAGATGAACAGACAAGACGCTACGCGCATGGCAGACGTCGTCCTCGCTCATCTGACCGCAATAATTCTCCTCAAAAGAGGCGCGATGCTCGTATGCGGGTTCATCAAGAGGTATAAAATGGCTACGGTACGTCCTCTGTCTCCCCATCCTCTCAACCAACTAAAATCAGCTACAGCATTACCCAACAAAACAACCCTCGTATCACGATGAGCGCCACCACCGACTACTTCACCACTCTTCCCACTAACATCAAGCTTGATATTATCAAGGCTCGCCTCGATGCCGCCAAGGCCGCCCACCCTATCATCCCGAAGGCTGGAGAAAACTTCACTGAGGTCGATGTCGATGCCTCCAAGAAGGTAAACCCTAAACTCTTGTGAAGGAGGAGACGATACTGAAAGAACATTATTCAGGAACTCGCCAAGGTAATTGCAGAGCGCGATGCACTTGTTAATGAGGTTCTTGTCGAGGCCGACAGTCAGTCTCATCGTCTTCAGGCTGTCTGCCTCGATTTACCCGTCTTACACCCAGACTTCCTCGGCCTCAACTTCGGTTCCATCGCGAAGACTATCGGCAAGGTTGCAGGTGGCATCGCCGGTGCCGCGGGCAAGGCCATCTCCATCGCCAATAAGATTGGACCCATCGTCCAGAAAGTCGGTCAGGCGAAGGGTCTCCTCGAGACCATCACTGGCGCTCTTGCCCAATCTAGCAATCTCGTTGAGGACGAGCAGCAGACTAAAGAGATATTGGCCACCGCGCAGAAGGCGGAGGACCTTAAGGTCGCCCTGGCCCGCGTTGAAGGAAGCCTCAAGGTTCTTGACGAGCATAAAGCGGTAGGTCCCATCGTCTTCACACTGGGATACGCTCACCCAAAAAATGCCTAGGCTTTGACTGCTGAGTCCTTCACCGAGGATGAGCCCGAAGCAGAGGTAAATAATCCTCGTCCCGAACGATTTTGCGTGTCGGCTAATGTGTACGGTCTCTCTCGTTCAAGAACTTCCTCCCCTTCTTGGGCACTGTCTTTGAAATCGTCAAGACCCTCGTCTAAATTCGCCAGTCGTTGAAAATCTTGCAATGCTGAGATTCCTCTGATTTCTGAATCTGTTTTTCGCGAACTGTAAACGACTTTCAGAAAGCGACATTCCCGTTTGAAAGTATGATGATGTTTGCGTACCTATCAGAAGTGCATATCCAACCCAAATGCAAATAAATTGATCCCCAATTCAGTGAAGAACCTTACAGGCATTCAACATGAGGTAAGTACGAAGGAAGAAAATTGGCCATTGTGCTCCGAATCGAGACACAACATTCAATTGTTCATGATGAGCGAAATGCGACGTTCTCGTGGAACGTAACAGCAGTAATGACCGGCGCTGGGTAGGGCCAAGACCTCTTCGTCTGACGTCGTCAGGAGCATCATCGGATCGGACCAAGTGCCGATTGCGGCCAGGGTATTGTGGCGCGCGTTGCCTTGATTAGGCAATAATATGTCCACCTCGGCGTCAGGCCACAGCGCCGCGTCGGCAAGGGTGCAGTCCAGCCAAAGCGAGTTACCGGCCACGAGCGAATAATGGCGGCCACAAGTGCGTTTCCGAAATGGATAACCAGTTCGTGGCCGAGGTGTGTGGCCACAAAGGATGGAAAGTATATAAAATGCTGCGCTCGGATGGGAGGTTGACCCAATTGCGAACGCCCACCCCCCTTTGCATACCCGCCCACTTCCTCCAGAACCCCAGTGCTTACCTCACCTACTTCTTCTATTCCATCCTCGACTTCGAGCCATGATTGCACGCAATCCCCTCCCCCTCCACCCTTCCATCCCCACCCCGGCTTCTGAGCTTGCTGTGTTCTCCGCCTGCTCGGAGAAGACCACAGCGACCAGAGCACGCTAAAGCGGTGATTCACCGACGCGCACCTTCTTACGGTGCGTCGTGTTTAATTCAAAATCTCAACGAACCAGAATACTTACACATCGCGTCCGCATGCTTTTCTTTCTAGGAGCCGTCTGTTCCTCCCGATCACCAACGCCGCCAAATCCTTAGCGTCCCAAACCTCATGCCACCTGGGAAAGCGTTGGCGGGTCACTAAGGAGGCAGGAGATATCTATCGCCTGCGGAGTCTACGGCAACTGGGGACTAGCGTCGTCGTCCAGGTGTTGACGTTGGGGTTCATGTTCGCGCCGAAGCGGCCTCCACTGGGATATTCCAGGGCCCCTGGCAGCCCACGCACTCACAAACCCTACCTCGTCTTCTTATGCAAAGACTGTCCTACCCTTCCTCTTACCTACATCTGTCAAAGACCGAAGGGACAGGATGCAAGAAGCAACTCGGAGCTGCCCCTACTGCAGAGCAACAGCGACGTCACCAACGCTGGGTATACTCAGTTCTTTTTTCAAGAGTAGGTCCTCGTGGACGAGGGTCTGACTGGAAGCATGCTCTACGACATACCAGAGCGGCTTCACGACCCTGAAGAGTTGGACATCATCGATGGTAGCATTGTAGAGTCGATGGAAATAGTACATACCTAGTAACCTAATCACATAACGCTTAAACGCTTTTATATCGAATTCTGAACCGAAGATATTATTCCTTGCGCGACTTCAACCGGCGGGTGTTATGCATTTGAGAAAGAACAGGCGCAGGAGAGCTGCTGCAACTAGTCTCCGTACGCGACAGCCAAATGTTCTCGAAGGACAAGAAAAAGCGATGAACAACGATGCGACGATCCCTTGATCTGAGCCCAGCGGTTTGTCTATTTTCTCCCAAATAGAGCGAGACGAGGTGATGCACCACGGCGCTTACATACTGGGGTTATTCTCTCTCGGACCATTGTGGTAAGTACACGGGGCCGAATTGCAATGTTGGGGCGACGACAGCTCCTAGCCGAAGGTGTTGCGCCCGACCCGCCTATAGACGCGAGTACGGCAGGCCGCGGCAGCAAAAGAAATCGCATTGGAGCCTCTGGAAACGCTCCCTGTCCATTGTCTGTCTGCGGTCTGTGACAAGGAACAGAAATTCAAACATTGATGAAGTGTAGGGCGCACCGGCGGGGGACGGGGCTCTCCTTGCTTTTCAGCAGGGCGAGAGAGCTACGGACAGTGCACAGTCAATGGCCTTGAGAGACCCTGTGATATAACTTCGCCGCTTTGCCTAAGAGTCATAAGTCGGAATGCTTACGGTTAACGAGTTTGAAGGTCAAACTATAGAGCCCAAAGTTGCAGCTTAGGGACCAGGGCCAACTTATGTAGCACCGGGCGGAGTCTACCACTACGTCGAGGCTGTTCAGACCATGTATTAGGACAAATGGATTTGTTGTTCGACTCACGACAAGAGGAAGAGGAAGCATGACAGAACACCTGGAAGAACTTCCAGATAGGAGAGATATTGAATTGTTTCGAAATTCGTACAGGTCCGCATCGTCTACCTGATGCTTCTTTTCGCAGTGTACGCAGAGTCAGAGTCACAATCCGATGTGGGAGAAGAGGAGAGGAGAACCTCCCATCTAGAGACTGTCTGCTGCGCGCCGACAAGTCGACGGCTAGTCAAGTCAGATCCAAGGACCAGTCCAATGTCCAGTACTTCAGCAGCTGCGCGATCCGAAACTATGCCGTTTTGACGTAAAGTCCTTGTGACAGACACCAATATTTGAATAGCGTTCGTTGTGAACGCACCAGGTGCAGTAGCCTGTGGCGAGAAACGAGCATGGCGCCTTTGAATTTCTTTGAACGCCGGGGAGCCTCTCGGATGTGCGGAGCGGTTGAAGAGTTCGAAGGTGTTCCGCACAATGGATGACGCGGAAGGAAGGCTGATTGCCAGGCCTTGGTCCCGGTCCTCGCAGAGACGCCAGAAAAGAGATTTTTGGGGAGAAAGAAGCAAGATGCAGGATGCCCGGAGGAGATGATGCGACAAGAAGAAGAGGGTCGTGTGGAATCAAGCAAGGAAGATAGAGAAGATAGGAACGATACATAGATCGATCGTGGTAGATGCCCTCTGTTATCGACGTTCTCAGAATAGCGTATGCTCGTCAGAAAGAAAGGAGGACCCGCAGAGAAACTTGAGAAAGACGATAAGATTCGGTTGTTTACGCCAAAACCTCGAGGGTTGTGGGGACTCAACAGCTTGCATTGAGGGTCTATCCATCATGTGGCCGGCCCGGGGGCAGCGTGTGTGTGTGCGTGAGCAACTGTTTGGCTTTGAACTTGGAGTCATATAGCCACCAACCTTGTTGATTTCCTTCTCAATGCTACTCACCCCTCGTAGGGTGTGTTCTCTCTCCTGTCTGGTCGAACGAACTCTGACCTCGTGTAATCTGCAGCTGTTTCGACGCCTTTCCAACGGCACGACGAATCATTGGTTCAGGTTGAATGCTTCCTCTGCTCAGAATGGAATCGGGTGTCTCAATTCTTCTTTTTTCTTTTGGCAGATCCCATGATTTTTACTCGCCGGGTGGACATATACGATTTTTTCTGCCACAAGCAGGAAGGAATTTTGAGGCAAGAATCATTAAGGCGTTCACTCCCTTCACGAACTCTGCCGTACTCCTCCTCGACACGTCGGCTGCCTCTTCCTACCTCCCAGACAGAGTCATTCTCAAGCTGGCTGATCGTCGCTTTACCACGCGATTTGACCGACATTGGAACCTCGATACTGAGCAAGACTTTCAAGCAAACCTATCTCAGTACTTTCAGCGACACGGAACAGCACCGCCAGGTCTGGACGACGACTCTCTCGTCAATGAAACCCCCTTATGGTTCCATGAGCTCCGTTTCTGGCATCGCTCAGCGACTGCACACCGCGTCGAGTGCGAGGCTTACAAGCGTCTTCATGAAGCCCAGAACCTCGGTTTGATACCTAAATTATACGGACTGACGAAAGTTCAGATGGCAGACACCGAAATCCATCCTTCTTTGGACGTGATCGAAGGTTTGCTGCTGGGCTATGTTCCTGGTCGTCCAATGGGGTCTTTCCGACTTGGAGTTGATATCCCCTACGAGGAGGCTGAGAAGGTTTCCCAAAAAGTTTTAGAGATGGGGCGGCGGTTAAGGCGATACGGCATCACCCACAACGATATCCACACTGACAACATCATCCTTCGGTCACCGGACAATTCCCCGGTCCTCATCGACTGGGGGCACGCAGGCTTTGGCGTTGCCGACGCGCCGCTTGAAGAAAGATGGAACAGCGAGAGGGTGTGGGACGACTACTATGGCCGCCTTCGTGTGATTTTGAAGTTGGAAAGTTGGCACTCGTTCCAAACGCCCTGGGCTAACGAGGAGGTTCTGCGAATGGCGAGGAAATGGGGGAAAGGGGGGTTCAAGTTCTGGAATGAACGTATCGAAGCCTCGCTCTCGCCGGGATGGGAAAGGCTCTATGAAGAAGATAAGTCAGTGGATGTCAACACTGGTATTCGTTGGCGGGTAAAGCGTGGTGTCCGCACCAGATGGAGGACGATCCCGTACCTCATTCACCCTAACGTGTACAGGCCAATAATTTCCAGAAGCAGAAATGTGGCCCATGGTTGACATCCTTAGATTGTCTTCCGGGCTCATGACTACGTTCGAGCATATTGAACCTCGCCCTCCCTCTTTCATTGGCGACGAATTTATCTCACTAGATTATGCGTGTTGTTCACCATTTTCTGGCAACAGTTCACAATGGGACCACGAAACAGGGTTTATCTTGGAGGATAAAGATAACGTACACTATCTAGTTGAAGTAGCAT
Organism: Agrocybe chaxingu; assembly: GCA_027627235.1. NCBI lineage: Eukaryota > Fungi > Basidiomycota > Agaricomycetes > Agaricales > Agrocybaceae > Agrocybe > Agrocybe chaxingu. The sequence goes on along the minus strand of JANKHO010000300.1, from coordinate 17,558 downwards.
AGGAAGTCTCTATATGGCTGCAATTCTTCCTCGTAACAATGAGGGATTCAGCGCCGAACCCTCAGTTTGGAAAATGGGTTGGCATAAGGAATGCAAAAGACATACAAGAGCTGTTCATTATCCCACTGATGTTCTCGAAGAGGCTCAACGCGTCGGAACTCCAGACACAAGCAACTAGACACAAGGTTTATGAGCAAGATGGTTACTGGAAGCTATCTACACATGCTCTCTACCAGGTTTGCATTTGGGCGAGACTCCGGGACAATCTCTGACGAGAGAAAGGCAAGGTGAGAGACCTTGAGGTACGGATCTAACGTTGACGACGAGACGAGTTCTTTTTGAAGAATGGCGATTCCTGGAGTCGGACGCTCTCCGACGACCTGTTGGGGGTCGGGAGGAAGGAATTCGCCGGAGGAGTTCCAAATAAATTGAAAGGCAGCGACCCTGAAAGTCTTTCTTAATTTTCATAACGTTTCGTCTCGATTTTCCTCGTCATCGCTCCTTGCATTCTTCGAGACGCCCCATTCAGTTAGTTGTTATCTTCGTTCTTAGATAAACCCTATTCCTCTCTGACTTCTCTTGATCTCATTTCGTTACTAGAGCACCGTACAGGTTCCTCGCCAACCCGACTCGCGATCGAAATACAGCCAGGTCCATGAACACAAATCAACAGCCGGTTGATCGCTAGCCCCAGAACCCAACTCGTCCTCTTCTCCCTTGATGTTTTTGCCTTCAACTGATGCCCTGGCGAGCCCAACTCCCACCGCCGTCCCACATCCCACAACCTCTAACGATACCTCGCCTTCGAGCCTGCGTTCGCCGTCAGCGCTACCTGCGGCCCAAACGCTGGCAGAACTATCATGTCATCGACGCTATCTCAATCACTGACGAATCAGGGCCGCAACGCGGTGCAAAGCCACCCCCATGTCCTCGAGTTCGTCGAACTGCAACGGCATCGTGGTCGCTAGACCATCGACTCTTCACAGGCCAACTTGTTCCGTCTCCCTATTTATCCTGGGTATCGCAATGAAGTCTAAACGTTAAACACCAATGCAAGCTCCAATTAACATGCCTTCTCCTGCTAGGAGGATTTCGGCACGCAGCTTGGCGCACAAGAGGGTGATTACACTGACTTCCACACAATCATATACCCGCCGACAATTCTGACGAAGAAGCACACGGTTTAGGAATGCTGCAGAGCCCTATTATGTTAAATCAATGGCTACCTCTACGCAGACATCTCGCTCCATTCAATTTGCCTACCGCTGACATTGGGTACGTCGTCTTTGATTCCTCCCGTTGTGGGCTCACCTTTACCTCACGCTTCAAAGCAGGCAGTTACAAATGCAAAAACCATTGAACAACAAGAATTCAAAAAAATGTTTTGGCATCTTGTATGAAACGGTACATCGGGAATGGTGAGCGATAGGTGTGCCTGAAGTCTTTCTGACAGCAATGTCGTCCGATTGACTGACTTAATCTTCGTATAGAGCAGGCATCTTGACACTCTGGAAGTTCCTCTGTAAGTATAAATGTTCCTCGTCGTCCATCAGCTTTTCGCCATCTCCTCAAGCGAGTCAAATCTCGAACGAAGCCTACCTCCTCGAACAAGAAGAATTCAACCTCAACTACCATGAGCGACTCTGCCAACTTTGTCCGCGCGCTCCCCACCAACCTCAGGCTCGACATTCTTGAGGCTCGCCTCCGTGCCGCGAAGGCACCTCTCGCAACTGCCCTCCAAACCTCTGGAGAGAACTTTGTTGGGACGGACGTCGCCGCCGAGCAGACCGTAAGCCTCGTCTCCTGAAATCGTCTAATATCGACTGGACTCAATTTTATTTTTCAGAAATACGCCAACCTCGTCGCAGAGAAGGACGAGCTCGTTGACGCCGTCCTCGAGGAAGCAGAAAGTGAGCCATCGTATCATCCTGATCTCGTCTGATATTGAGTCATCTATTCCGCAGACTTCCTCGGGCTTAACTTCGGTTCCATCATAGGCACTATCGGCAAAGTTACGGGAACAATCGCCGGTGCAGCGGGCAAGGCCATTTCCATCGCTGAGAAGATCGGTCCGATCGTCCAGAAAGTCACCCAGGCCAAAGACGTCCTCCAGGGCATCAGCGGCGCTTTGGCTGGTTCGAGCAACTTCACCGAGGACAAGGCCCAGGCCGAACAGATCGTGGCTACCATACAGAAGGCGGACGAGCTCGACGCTGCGCTGGCCCAGGTTCAAGGTGGCCTCAAGGCGCTCGAGGACCACAAGAAGGTCAGTCGCGCTTTCCTGCTACACAACGACCTTGGTATAAATACATCTTCTAGGCCTTGATGACTCCCGAATCCTTCACCGAAGGCGAACCTGAAGCCGAGGTACTCCTTTAGTTTGAATATAGGATAATATACGACTACTAACGCGCCTTCCAATTCAGAACTTCCTCCCGATCGTTTTCGGAGCTATCCAGGCCGTGTCTACTGTCGTGGGCATCGTCAAGACCCTTCGCAAGTGAAGGAGGTTCCCAACTCCAGCAGGAGTCTTCGCCCGTACCTTGGGTCAAGACTGTTAAGTGGAGGTTCCAAGAAGTTCGTAGATTGTTCGTAGAACTGTGCGTCTCTGGAAATAGTGCCCTGTTTCGTTAACCTGGAGTTGATTATTTTGAAATTGGCGAGCGTTTCATGCTTCAACTCAGTAAGAAATTCGAGTGTGTGTAGGAAGCGGCAATCGGTGCCCCATCATAAGAAGTTGGACGTCGAGAAGCTCTATTTTTTTTCCAGAAGAAATAGTACATGAGTTATTTCTACCGTCCATGCTGATGGTATGATACGATGTCGATTTACTGCCAAGAAAGAGCATCATCTTTTTCAAGTTAGAAGAGAGAGTAATGGTGCGAAGTCTCTCATAGATAACGTTTCCCGCTGTTGATAAATGTGCTGCAAACTCTTACCGGGATGCCACGAGGCTCGTTACTTGGGTCATTGAAGATAAGCGCTGGTGTACGTGGCCGCTCCATCAGGTGCTCCCAGTCAAAGGGCCAGTTGTCATACGTTGGCATGTACTAGAGCCGACGTTTGTAGGATTGGTAAACGTTGTAAACAGTCATCCAGGTACAAAAATCAGAGGATAGCTGTGCTATGCCGTCAGCTGCTTAACGCCATGCGCGGCACACTGCCTTACGGAATGACTAAATCCAAGGATCCTCGCGATAGCCTCATTGTCATCGCGCCGCATCGTGTGCCGGGGAGGGGACTGAGATGTGATAGCAATGTGATACATAATAATAGGCATCATTCCTTGGACACACCCTGGACAGCCCCACTCACAATATCGGGAAGATCTGATGCACAGTGTGTGTTGTGAGTCATCATCGACATCCTTATATGGTGCTGTTTATTCCTCTTTTGGTAATACCGAGTTGCATGACTCGCGTAAGCAACTCAGCCTATGGCTTGCTGGACGATGTCCGGGAGGTTACAGGCCTCAATAGGGTGTATAAAATGGACTCTATTCAGATTTATGTATAAAGATGACTTGTAGTATCGTCTAATGTGTATTTATAACTCTACTGGGTCCAGCCAATGGCTATATAGCTACGTACGATAAGGGGCGAACTCCCGTTCTAATAGCACGAAGAATAGATAAAAAGATGAGTCGGAACAGAGGCAATAATACACTCTGCCTTCTCCGACAGATATTCGACCAGCGACGGAGCTACTACTGCTACATGAAAAAAAGGGTAAAATAAATCACTGGCTTCACTATGCTGGAGGGTCTACCTCTTCAGACAATAACAAGGAGAAAAGCGAATTAGGAGTGCTTTAATCCGCTTATTATGCTCATAATTGAGCGCCAAACGTGAGAACGGAAACGGTATTCGTGATGGTGCTCAGGCGCCAGTCACCTCTCTCCATCCCTGAGCACGCAACGGATATTGTCCGTCGCCCAGCATCCATCAATTTATCAAATACGAGGGACGAATCCCGGATCTGAGCGAACTAGATGTTAACGTCAGAAACGATCGTCATGAGTGTCGATACCAGTACTCACCTCGTCGGAGACCTCTCCTCCTTCTCCGCGACTCGGAAGGTTCGTCTAAACTGGAGACGTTGGAGACGCTGGCCAAAACATGGCCCGCCAGCATGAACGCAGGCAGGATTAGCATCGGTGTGATTCCCGTGTCTGGCGTGGCCCGACTCGTGGGCGGCAGTGGCGGTATTGGACGCGTAACTGGGCGCTTAGATTCTGCGGATGCTTGACCCGACAACTCCTTAGTGTGTTGTCCGCGGTACGGGGTAAGGGAGTCGGTGAAAGGGCTCGCGGGGTGCAGGCAGACGACGATGAATGTGCCGCCGTTAATGATTAAATGAGAGCGTTTGCGAAGAAGCTCATTTGGAGTTTACTTGAGGGATGCAGGGTCACTTCGCTTGATTTACGGTGGTGGTCGTGAGAGACGAGGGAGGTTGGAGGGGCGACTAGGGGATGAGCCATCCTATAAATACGTGGCGGGAGGCGGCGAGAGGGGTGCAAGAACCGGTTAGTGGGAAATCTGACTCAGTTGGTCGGAAGGCCTGGCACCACACTTGCCGCAGCACTTCGGTGTGGGCCGCTGCTGGGACTACTTTTCCGAGCTTTGTCGCCGGGGCGGGCTGAAATTACCTGTTCAAGAACAGTGAAGAGGTTGTTCTGGCACGCGCACTGGCTGCTGGCTGCCTAGCAGAATGCATATCATGGTGGAACAGAGTGCAGGAAATGGAGCATGTTCATGAGTCGGACGACACGATGAGTAACGAGCAGGAAAGGAGCTTACAGCGTCGGCGATTCGTTGGAGAAAGTGCATCGTGAACATAGAGGCGCCGCAAGCGATGGATCATCGGATAGACGGGAAAATGTCTCTGTTTAAGAGGAACGCGGATGCCGCGTGTTATTAGCACAGCACTGAAAATTGATGCAATGTACAAGTTTAGGCGCCTGACCTTCGAGCATCTCCTGGACCCATACCGCTTATTCCAATGCTTGACGCCCGGACCAGAAGTCAATGGACTGTTCCAGGATGCCCGTCAAGCTGTTATTGGTATAATGGTATGAGCCTGTCAATGGCCGCATTGTCGCCTTTCACAGCCATGTCGGAATGTAGAACGGGCCTGGTGCTATTCCGAAGGATAGGTCTGTCGCTGATCTCGGCGCTTCAAAAGGGGTCTTCTCTTGAAGAGCACTTGCCCCACTCATGCCGAACTTGGAGGAGATGTTGTCGAAAATTTGCCCAAAGACGGAAATTTTTATATGCAATGGCGGCTTGATTTTTTTTTTTAAAAAAAAAATAGCAGACAAATGGGAGTAGGTCGCTGTTCGTAAGGCACCGCCAACGACCTTATGTGCTTAACTTCCTCCTCAAAAGAGGGAATGGTCATATATTCGGCCGCGTATGGACTGATTTTCTGCCAAAAAGAAAGCCATGTGCCCCGTGATATCGCGCCCATGTGATCTGGTGCCCCAAAACTCGAGTCACCTAAAAACGTCACCAGCGCCTGCCGCCTGCCTCTGCCCGCCTCTTCATCATCGCCCGAGTCATGCTCGCCATGAAGCGCTTTGACCGCCCTCTTTGCGACCTTCAGGTCCCGACGTAGGTCTGCCTGATGGAAATATCGGTCCCTGTGCCATGGAAACCCGCCTTGGGCGCTGATGCCTAATCACGATCGCGCCCATTGGGTCAGGAGCTCTGGAGATCACCGGCGTGCACACACCAGGAGTTATTTTTGTTAGTGTGTTAATTGCTGTGCTCAGCTCCGGCGAGCCGTTGCGCCGCCTTGCGCTCAGTGCGGCCGGAGATTCTTCTTAACTTGTTTGACTTGGTCTTCGTGCTTGGTGTCTTTCAACGGCGAGCATTGTCCTTTGTCCTGCCCTCGGCTCCCGACGCCTGACTCATCCAGCCCCTTTCCAGGTATATAGCCCGACGCGGTCTCCCCAGTCCCGCTGGTGACCCCCACCACGAGCGCACAGCACCAGGAGCGACTACTTGGGTTAATCGCAGCTTACAACCCACCCAAGAAATGGCAGACGCCACTGACGAGCTCCGCGAGATTGCTGGCATAAAGCCGAACGTGTGGCTGGAGGATGGGGAGGAGCGTGAAGTGAGCTCGCAGTCGAGGTGTGTCTTGTTCTTTACTTTCCCGCCCTTGCCATTTCTGCTTCTTTTTGCCGGGTGGAGTGGACGTGTGTTCTGGCTGTCTTACACGTGCTTGTGGCGGACGCCAGCTTTCTGTGCGATAGGGTATTATGGGCGCGGCTAGAGGCACAGCCGACAGCTTGTGTGCGGGAGATGAGCGGATGAACGGCAGGTTCTGAACCGCCCTCGACGCCCACGTTTTTGCGTGGCCTAGAGAGCAGGGCTGCTGCTCTCGGTCTGACCGCCTCATCGCAATTCGGATTTCCTCCTCGTGCATGCCCGCATCCTTGCACTAACACTTTATTATTTCACAGTAATTCCGTGTACAAAGTCAAGCGTACATGGGACCACTACTACTGGTAAGCTCGGCGTCTGTTCTCGCCTTGCCACCACTACTTACACCTCTTTCTCACCGCCTCTTCTTTCTCTCGCGCAGCACTTGCCCAGTAAGTGCTCTTTGCTTTCACAGGCTGCTCGTGAAGGTACTGATAATCGAACCTTGATTGATTCCTGAAACACCAACAATTCTCCTTGCCTGCCTGCCATTGTAATAATATCCCCTCCTGTTCCTTTCCCGACTAGGCCTGGCGCAACCAGGTAACGAACGTTGTTTGTCATCCCTGTGGGTATCTCGACTGACGGATTGATTACTTGCCTTTTCTCCCATGTCCTCGTCTGAACATATCCTCCTGGCATTCGAATCTGATCTCCGTCGGCATTTACCCTCTCCCGCTTTCCACTCGACCTTCAATTCCCAACGAAATCACTTCTCGGCTCCTTCGCAATCTCGACTTCTATGTCACTGTGGGCGTCGGCTATGAATAGGGCGGGTGCCCAGTCAACGCGCGCACATGCAAGCACCTCAAGTCTCTCCTTGGTGAGAAATACGAGGTCGCACGGGTCAAGATGAAGAACCCAGACGGCCCGGCGCCGAAGGCAGGCAAAGGCAAGCCGGCATCGAAAGCCAAAGCGGCGAAACCTGCGTCAAAAGCGAAAGGAAAGCCGGCGAGCAAGGCGAAGACCACCGGGAAGAGGAAAAAACGCGACGAGGACGAAGACGATGAAGAGGATGAAGATGCCATGGACCAGGATGAAGACGAAGATGAGGAAGACGACGATACGAAGCCACCTCCCGCCAAACGCTCTCGCAAGGCCGCTCCTGAATCCAAGGCCAAAGGAAAAGCTGCATCAAAGGCTAAAGCAAAGCCCAGAAGCAAAGGCAAAGCCAAGAAAGAAGATGACAAAGACGAGGAAGACGAAGGAGACGCCGATGAAGAAGAGGCTGAAGACGCCGACGACGCCCCTGCTGCATCAGGCAAGTCCCAGCCTCCTCTCCTCCTCGCCAACAAATGGGACATCGAGAAGGGCCCGGATCCCACTGGGTGGTGGATATCGGAGAAACTAGACGGCGTCAGGTACGCTCCGTCTTCTTTTTGTGGGCGTCTGTGGCGCAGAAGACCTAATGTGGGCATGGCAGGACTTTCTATGACGGGAAACAATTCATAAGTCGCCTCGGAAATGCCTTCACGCCTCCTAACTGGTTCCTGGACAGTAAGTCGATGGTTCCGCAGCTCTGCGTTGTCCACACACAAGTACTGATGAGTCCTACAGAGTTGCCAACGGACGTCACCCTCGATGGTGAGCTCTACGGTGGGCGGGGCGAGTTCCAGTCAACCGTCTCCATCGTCAAGACCGTCAACTCGGTCCACTGGAGGAACATCTCCTTCCAGATCTTCGATGTACCCTCTCGCGGCGAAGAGACCTTCGAGGAACGCTACGACTTCCTCCAAAAGACGTTCGGCCAGGACGGCACGCACACAACGGACCAGATTTCCGTCGTCTACCACGAAGTCGCGAAAAGCCGCCAGCATGTCCTGGACAAGCTTAAGGAGATCGAGAGCCTGGGCGGCGAGGGTTTGATGTTGAGGAAACCTGAGTCGTAAGTTATCGGTTCTCATCGATTCCCATCGATGTTAACTGATTTTTTTTTCTTACCTTCCCCTCAATTTTAGCAAATACGAAGGCAGACGCTCCGGAAGTCTGCTCAAACTGAAGACCTTCTACGATGCGGAGGCTATCGTCACGGGCTATGCCCCAGGTAAAGGCCGCAACAAGGGCATTACCGGCGCCTTGAGCTGCAAGATGGAGTCCGGAAAGGTGCGTCCTACGTCCCGAATTATTTACGCCGACTTCCATACACCGGCCTGACGTCTGACGTTGGTTCTTGTTCTCCTTTCCTTTGTCTTTGTTCAGCTGTTCAACGTGGGCTCCGGCCTGACCGACAAACTCCGCAAGGACCCACCTAAAATCGGGACAATCATCACGTACCGCTTCCAGGAGCTGACGAGGGATGGAGTCCCCCGGTATGTCTTTGTTTCCGCTGTTCGGTTCTGTAGTGCTCATCGTTCCATGTGCCACACTTTAGCTTCCCATCTTTCGTCGGCATTGCGATTGATAAAGACGCCCCAAAGGACGCCGAGATACCCGAACATCGCAAGGTGGAGAAAGGGGACGCATAAATGCCTCGTCTTACTTGTGCTGCTTCTTCCTCCCTTTTCTCGCTGCTTACTGTTCGTCGCGCTCTATATTAACCAACCCCTTTATTGTGTTCTCCCCACGAAGAGTCGCATGCATACCCACCTGCTGTCCTTTCCCTTGCCTGCTCGTTCCACCGCCGATCTTTCTCGCCTATTTTATTTACACCTTAAAGACCTGAACGGCCGTCTACTCGTACTTTGTGGCCTTCTCTACCCTCCTTTTGATCTGCCTAAGCATATGGTACTCGCACTGCTAGTTGCCGCCTGTTATTTATTCGCTATGTCCCCGTATATTTAATGCTTGGTCATGGAATATATTGGAACTTGCTGGCCTGTATGGAAGGACGTCCCCGTCAATCCAGCCCCTTAAGTGGAGGATAAGCACCTTGGAAGTCGGATTTGTGCCGCCCAGTGCGTGGGAAGGACGGGAGCAACAAGCGTTTGTCCCCACTTCTCTCCTCCAACCATCATGACCCCTTCCAGACTACATCTCCTGCAACACTTGAATCTGACTTCTTATATACGGTGCCGATTCAAGTCTGGCAGTGCCTCACTGTGAACTCACGATATTCTCTCAGACCCAGTACGGTGTATGCCAGACGACGCAGTGACGAATTGACCACCACCCGCTGACGGACATAGAAACCAGCGCGAGCCGAGTTTTGTCCATGCCAGGCATCCAGGTAGGCTTTCACCGTATTATATACCCTGTACGCCCGTCGTTCTAAAGTCATTACCTTCATCGAGCAGCTCGACGAACCTTAATCGGTGTCCGCAGCCGGATTCCACCTTGCTAAAGCGTGAAGAGCGTCAGTTGCTCCCATTCAGCTTCGCGATCCCCCAGGACGGCAATCTACGTTCAGAGAAGCCTCTCGCCCCGTCGAGGATACCAATCATCGTGTGAAGGTGGAATGTTGCTCGCGGTCACTTAGGACTCCCGTGGTACGTCCTCCACCCCTTCAACCACACATTTAACTACTTTTAGCACCATCCTCTTGAGTACTCCCAGTACAATTCACTGTATGAGCGCTTGGAACCCTTTCTTCGGCATTCTTCCCATCTCAGTCGAGCTTGACGTCCTCCTGGCTGGCGTAGCAATAAGCCTTTGCTAGAGATCCTGAAGGCTGGGGACAATTTTGGAGACCAATGCCACAACCTCCCGGATAATCCGCCAGTCGTCCAGAGCGACCGTCGCGAACATCGTCTGCGTTGAACTGGGATTTTCATCCCTGCATTCAGGTACTACCCACTCGCCTACCCTTACCCACCCAAGGCAGCGTGCTGACTCTTCATGCCTCAGGTCCGAGTCCAACAGCGCCCGCCCATCCGGAAGGTACATGGCCGCAGACTTCATACATAAACACAACAAAGTGGTCAGACAAGTCGATTGCGCAATAAATTCGAACAAATTCCGACCGCAGGCGGAATGTTCTTGAACAACGTACTACTTATACCTGAAACCAACCGACCTCAGTTATAGCCTCGCCCGCGACAGCCACACTTCTACCTGCATGACTGCCGCCCAAACCACGTCTGCCGCCTTGCAACCTACGTCAAGCTCGACGTTTTAAGGCTCGGCTCGACGCTGTCAAGGCTCCTTATCCAGTTACCCCTAAGTCTGAAGACGTCATCAAGACTGACGTCTCGGCCTACAAGAAAGTAAGTATCGCGTTCTTTCATCCACGGAGACGATCCTGAACTCGTGTTTTTTTTATTCAGAGTTTTTCTCAATTATCTGCGAGGCATAATGAGCTTATCAGTGGAGTACTCATCAAACCCGATGGTAAGCACGATATATCGCTCGCATCCCATATCTTGCAACTTATTCGACCTGCACCCAGACTCCTCGGCCCTTAACTTTGACTTCCTAACATTCGATTATAGTGCCGCGAAGACTCGCTGGCTCGCGCTTATAACTACAAGTATCGACAAAATCACCATGATATCTCGTCTGAAATCACCGTCTAGGATGTCCAATACTAGAGCTGTGTTCGTATGTCGGATGTCAACGATAAAACCTGCGCCATGAATTGAATCAATTCCTAATACGAGCTCGAGGCGATCCGGTGACCGGTCAATATGTAGCGTCGAACGACCTCCGTTCAAGGCTTGGGAAGTTCAACGTTGGGAAGACCAAACTCCTGGTTTATATGTTATGTAATGTGTCTCATCACGTGGAAAAGACCAAGCTGATTATATAATATGATGTAAAAAAATCAATTTCTTATACACCGCTTTCAGAAAACATAGACTCACTCCCATGACTCTCAATGCGAATCCTCCCGAGATCTCTCTGGTTGCACCAGTCCCGAAGCTTTTCGCGTCCAACGAGGAGCCAACACCCCAAGAAAGAGTCCTCGTGACTACCGCTATCTTTGGTGCTGAACAGAGGTTTCTTCGAGATCTTCTTCAACACTCGGCAGGCCGAACTGTTATCAACGGGACGCAGCCTTGGAATCCTTTTTGCGAGCACATAAAGCCCTCCTTTCATTCGTTCGACTTCTTCCTTTCGAAGTCTTGGCCATAATATTCACCTACGTCGCCAACGACCCAACGTTGATCTGCATAACCCGCCCTACCAACTAGGACACGTCTGCCGCCTCTGGCGCAACGTTTGCCTCGCCATCCCCGAAATTGGCTGCATTTTACCCCCTCTGCTCCTCACAAAGCGGAATAAGAAACTCGACGTCGGTCAACATCTGTCCACTACGCCAGCATCGGTGTCTTTCAAGTTGGGCGAATTCGATGGCTCCGATTTACACCCGGCCGCCATGTGGTACTTCAAATCATGCAAACGGTGGAAAACTGTCTCGTTACAGCTCTACCAATCATCTTTCCAAGCCATAACGTCCAAGATACTCATTCAAATGCCGAAGCTCGAGACTTTGCACCTTCATATCAAGCACAAGCCTCGGGAGACGTCGAGACGCAATGGAAATTTCGACGCCTTCCAGAACGCACCTGCTCTCCGCGACGTTCATGTAGAGTGCATGATTCCCACATTGCTCAACCTCCCTTGGAGTCAATTGAAGAGTTACAGAGAACGCTCCTGCCATCCCATCGGTATTATCCCTATCCTCCGCCAAGACGCCCTTTCTCTTGAACGCCTTACATGGATCGGCATTCATTCTGGGACGAATCCACTCCCAACCTTGCACGCTCTGGTAGTCTACCGTCTCACCCATCTTGACCTCGTCATGTACGACGGGTCTGTGCATACCATCATCAACATGATCGACATGCCAAGCCTGCAAGAGCTCAGGGTACGCGACACTGCGAACCCGAACACTTTCATCGACATAACATCTATGCTGAGACGTTCATTTGCGGGTTACTCTATGAGGCGTCTCTCGATGTACACCTGCCCTCGTCAGGATCAAAGTGACCTGGCGGAGTTGCTCCGGCGCATGCCGCACCTCGTCGAATTGGAGTGCAACAACTTCTCGGTGAACGAACTAAAACAACTCCTCGGAGATTCCCCTGGGGTTCCCCTGGTTCCGCATTTGCGAAAATTCGTCATCTATGATCCAGTGGAGTTGAGCCTGCCCGTCGTCGACGAGATCATCGACCAACGCTCCCACCCGTTAAATGTGCCACTCGAGGTCGTACGATTGGTCTTCGCAAACGAGAAGGCATGCGATGATGCATGTTACCACCTCGATGTCATCAGACCGAACAACAAGGAAGTGCACGAACGGCTTGCTAAGCTGCTCACCGACTTAGCAGGGCTCGTCGAGTTTTACAAGACGGATGGTCTTCATGGGCCCGTACAGCCTCTGACACAGTGGAAGGCCGAGGTGAAGCTCAACGGAGTGTTGACAGCATTGGAGGATTTTGAGATCGAAGACCCGAATTTGATCGAGGTTCGTCCCGCTGTTTTCCTCCTTCCCTTGCACCGATTATTCAAATTTGATCCTTCTCATCGATAGGTCAGAGCCTTAAGCATTCTGACCGAGCTCTGGCTTCTAGACGCCCACAAGATTCCCCGAGGGCAAAAGTACAACTTCACAGACCGAGCTCGCGCTTTGTTGGACGCCTGGATTGCCATCTTCCGTCGTCGGGAGAAAGGCCACCGGTGGATTCGGCATGGCCCTCGCTCCTTTCTTTATCTGGCTGGAGGTGAGTTGTGATTTGATAGAATCGTATGTCCCCTGCCGCTGATACGTTGCAAATTAATAGATGGCGAATGGCGCGAACGCCAGTTGCTGGGTGGAGAGTACAGATTCGTCGACGAGCCAGAGCTTCTCTGGCCATACGAAGACTCGATGATTTGAACAGTGTCCAAAGACGTCTGCCTGGGAGACGGCGCTCGCGTAAAGTTCAAAGGAGTGGATCGAACGTGCTTGAACTTGGAGGATTGAAGTACCCGGCAACCAAACATACATCTTGAAACCATTCTTAGTCGTCGACGGAATGATCTTACCATGCAACGCCGCGCTTTAGGGTCCACCTCGAATTCGCAGACAACCTCATCGCCGTCGTCGTTCCTGGCATCCTGTAATCCAACTAATTCATGATCGAATCGAATGTTACTGGCTAATGTCCGTTCATTAGAAGCTGCACCACAGTTGCATTGTTCGATGCGTTGCTCGAATGAGCGTCACTGTTCCTCGTTGTCGACCGAGAATACTTTGGCCATGATCATCACTGTAGAGTGGACATGAAGCGATGGGAACTAGGCTTGAAACACGCATACTCGGTATCGAATGGCATCCTTTAGCTTGGGAAGACAAGGCTTCGTCCTGTGCTCGACACTGGCGTAGCGCAGCAGAGTATACCATAGATGACGGACAATATCTCGAGTATTTCTCCCAACGGACATCATTCCAGACACTGACATGCAATCACTGCCTTTGGGAGTATGGCCTGTCGTAGCCCTCGAGAGAAATGATGGGTTTACCGCTCCGATCATGCACATCGCAGATGCAGCGGATGACAGGAAGCACGAAGGGATTGGGGTTCTGCACTGCTTTTTATTACATGTATAGAATTTTTTTGCCTCCTTTGACGCTCCTCTGTACGTCTCTACAGCAGACCGAACAATTATGAGAGCCTTTGGCAGGATCGAGCGACAAGTCCCACTTGACTTCTGCTCATCCCCCATACCAACGGCAGTCAACACCCAATAAGATATCCCTTTTCTGATTTAATATCATCGCATATTCTTCTTGTTGATAAGGTCTTATAATAGGCTTCACCCTCTTCATCGAGCTGGCTCATCTTCGAGTTTCCGGGTTATGTAAATCAGTTTTCGCTGAGTTCTGTAGCTCTCTTGTCCTTGGATAATTTCTGGGTATACTGACATCGATTAGAGAAGGGGCAGAGATCGCAATGCTCTCAATGAAGCCCCAACCCGGCCGCCACCGAAAGGACCTGCTCCCAAATAGGAATGGACATAGCCATATAGGGGAACGCGATCAATATTTGCTTGCCGTGTCGACGCATCCTTGCCTGGAACACATTGCGTCTCAAGGTGAGAAGATTATGAGACGGCTCTCCGTACTAGAATTTTCTCCTGAGATGCCTCACTACGCTTCTAAATATCCCCTACCATTTGTGCAAATTAGCCAGGTACGAGGCGTCGGGGGCCTGGCTGCCTAAATGTCAGATCTCGAGTACATTGAGATTAATTTGTTTTGTAATTGGATAGATTGGTAATCCATTGAGTTTAATCCCAACCTCTTTCATTTATTTTGGGAAAGTCCACTGGCAGTGGTTAGGAGTAATGCCAGGGTGATGGGTGTGTGCTTACTAAAACCCGAGTTAACCAGAAGTACATAGGTGAGATCAGTCGTACCATTATCGGGACCTATCTGGTAACTATATCGTTCTTGTTTTCTTTATTCCTTGTTCCCGACCTGATTTGTTGCAGAACCCCCCGAAAAAATATGACAACTGCAATCCTACATGTTGCAGATGGCGGGTTCAATACCAACAGATCGACAAATATGATTGAAAGCATGCCGAATCGTTCCTCTAGAGTACTCTCTTATTTAGTTCGACCGCGCACTATTTATGGTGGGCCTTGAAAAAAAGCTGACGCTAACCGTGACGGTGTACACGGCCTGGGTGGCTGGGAGGGTGGTCAGAGAAAGCTCTGGACTGTAATGTGCATGAGCAGTTAAAATTGCATGATCTTTAATCACACACAGGAGGATTACTACTTTATTATCGCCTTCAGTGAACGATTCAGGGCTGGAGAATTTGTTTGGATCTAGACTATAAAGCGAACTTGAAAGTGGGTGTTCGAAAAACAAGTCTGGCTTTCATTTGTTCCACAAGGGCTATGAGTCAACTTGCACCTGTGTCAGCGCAGCAAAGCGGTCTTCCGCCTTCTGTGCAACAGGCGTAATTAATTCATTTATTCAGCTCGTTGTCCTAGACGCGGCTGTCTGAACTGGCAAGCGCTCCGCCGATGTTCCCGAGGACGTCTTAGGTCGGAGTGACTTTCTGGACGATCAGGGAGATTTTCGCAGAGATGGATTACCCGCCTGGTAAAGGTCCCACCTAGAGTTTAAGACGCGTTATGATGAATTTAAGCTGAATCCCAAGGAATCCAGATCATAGAGGCGTCACTGGCAGCGACGCCAGTGACGACGACCGGGCAAGTTAACTTCGTCCGTCTCTGCAACGCGTTTGACATACATATTTCTGGATTCCGTATGTTGTCCTTCTCAACGCCAGCAGAAGTATAGCGGTCGAAAAAATTGTTTGCTCTCAGACACGAATTGAGGCCAGTTCTCTGCGTTAGCATGCAGCTAGCCGAGATATATTACGTAATTTCTTGGTTTTAACCATCACGAGACCCTGAACGCGTCGTCGTTGCCTCCTCCCATGACAATCCTTCCCCCAGTGTTCCCGCTCTCCCTGTTTTCTCTAATTCCCGGTCTATGAGTCGCACCAAATTGCACTCGCATTTGAGTCCCATTTCAAGCCGCAATTTATCAGAACAATGTCCTGCAATGTGGCTCGACTTTGTCCGACGGCGGTCTCTGAACGGCCGTGCAGCAAATTTTCAGGTTCATCTCTCTCCGGCCACAAGGCGTCTAGGGCTCTGCAGGATGTGGGGTTTCAACTCAGAAGACTCTCCAGAATGCGGTAAGCCTTTGCAAATCTGCTAAGGGCAAGTCGTATGTTGCACGTCGAGTTTTTCTTTTCTTGACGATTTTCTCATGACCCCATATCTACGCATGCAGTCGACGAATACTTACGCAGTATCAACTCTTCTATGAGGTGATCCCGACCTTGATGTGTTCGAATAGCACATTCTAGATCACGAACACAGCCGACAAAGCTAGCATTTGGGCTGTCGGTTCACTCCACTCTGTGCCCCTCTGACGACGACTTTCGGGAGCGGAATGATCATCCGAAAATTGAGTGGATGCTTTCCACCTTCCTTGCCGTGGTTCTCTGTGATTTTTTATGACTAGGGCTGCTTTAACGCCCCACGGACGAGTCGATGGCACGATTGATCCTTCATCGACCCGTGTGCTCGAAGCTCGGACTCGATATAGGCCGCGGAGCCTCACGTACGTCAACTAGAATTCATGGACATAATTTTAGGACCAGAACGGCTTATCTCACGAAGAAATTCCCCTCGTTGTCTTTGGCAACTTCAGGAGTTGTGGTCGTTCTAGTGAGCGGTTCATTTTTCTTGCATGCGTTTTCTTAAGAACTCAGAAGAATCGGCCATCCCGTAGTCCCACCGACAGTCAGCGGAAACCATGGCCATGGAACCTGGGCGATCCCCTCGACGCGGCTGGGGTAGGCAAGTCGAACCGCGAGAAGCTGGAACGATTGTTGGCAGAGGGGCAGAGAAAGGAAAGTCGTCGCCAGCACTCCGATTTTTTTCAGTTCGCAGCAGCCTATCGCGAAGGAGGAGACTATGAAAAAAAGATGATCAAGCCACCAGGAAGCAACCCAAGTTCCTAGAGTTCAGTTTCCGCTCTCTCCATTTTCGATTGCAATGCAACTCGAAGTGAGACCGATAACAACTTGGACTTACAAGATAGCGACCCGGTCGCTCCGTGCCCAAAACGCCATATCGAACGCGAACTTACTGTACACAGATGAGATGAAAGTGGCCGTCCAAGGGTTGGTTGGCAAGCCCCGATAACTACCAGATAGAGTATTCAATAGCTGTGAGAGTCCTCGGGGAAGCAGACTGAAGGCAAAAAAAAAACAATGCTTACAGAGCTTGCACTGTGCAGCCTGCCTGAGGTAGCTTACGCATCCAACGCGTCTTCGCTCGCGGCCTGTACATCTGAATCCGTGCGACACGATGTGCGTACTTCACGGTGCCGGCGTTTGTAGAGGTCACGGTGCGCAGCCCTCGCGCGAAGGTTAGCACGTCGTCGAACGTGTTTCAGAGTACTATCAAAGAAGGGAGCAACGTTAACTTTGGAGTATGTTGGGTGCAAGTACTGGCAGCAGCACATATTGGGCTGCTGAGGCCCAGGGTTGCACAGGGTTGCCCTCGCCGTGGATGACGCGGTGCAAGTGGGTAAGCAGGTTTAGAGTAAGCGCCTTGATCCACTCTCAGGTCAATAGCGTTCGGGCGCCAGGTTTCGTGCTAGCGCTGCTGTCAAGACTCGAATCAAGAAGGTTGAAGGGCAGAAAGGTACCGTTCCCTTCGGACTCGTACTGATCATGAATAATAGCAATACTGCGTATGCTCATTCACTCCAGTCAACCAACAGTCAATAGAGCTACAATCGGAATCCCCATTACTCAATCAAAACTTGCAAGGTAATACAAAAATACAAATAGACAGGACACGGACGACGACGAACTGACGGGACGGAACTCAACGAAAACGAAACTCAACGAAAACAAAAAAAAAACGAAAACGAAACTCAACGAGAAC
>JANKHO010000030.1:0-59524 GCA_027627235.1 Agrocybe chaxingu | reverse complement strand
CCGTCCGGATTGGAGCCGCCTGCTGAGCCCACTTGTTGCCGGCGATCGATTGCTGCTGCTGCTTCCTCTTGGAGGGCGATGGGTTCGCAAGTGACCGCGCGATCGACGTACTCGCTCACAACTTCCGCGACGAACTCGTAGAGCAGTTCAGCGGGCAAGTCCGCGAATTTGGCCATACGGGTGGACGCAAAGAAAGCAGAAGTAGAGTTGAAAGGAAGTTCGTACGTGACGCCATCTTCAGTGGACCTGCGACGTTCTAGTCTAAAGTCTAAAGTAAAGATAGATAAAGGATTTCCATTCGTGATGATATTTAGTGGTCTGCCATCAAACACCTAATTTGTACAAAAAAGGGGGCGCGTTGACGCGTCGCATTCGAGGACGCATTTAGTTACATTCGAACATCGGCGTAATAAGACGACGGCTTCAACTGGCCGCCTTGGTATTTCGGTTCTCTGGACCGCATTGGGGGATCTTCACCTCCAACGACTTTAACAGGAGCTGGTGCAGACCTTGGATCATCTGCCGGTAAGTTAGCCCAGTTACAACGATAGGAACGTGTCTTGATGTAGGCGCACCTCGACCAGGGGTTCAGGAAAGCCAGGGAAGTCCTTCTCTCCAGGGAGGCCATCTGAGCAACCAAGACTCTCGTACCCATGAGGGACGCCAGAGATGAACATCCTAAGCGGGACAAGCGACGGCGATTAACAAGTGCTATGGGATCTTGCACCTGTTCAGGATGATGCTGTGGACTCTCGAAGGAGGTACAGAGCGCCGACAATCATCTTGAGCGCCCCGAAGATCCTAAAGCCTGACGCCCAAACATCAGTATCCTACGGCGGAGCGTCGCCTCTGAGATCATTTGAGGGATCATCTGCTGAAGCTCCGTCCTCTTCGTCATATCAGTGTGGTCCTCTTTCGGCACCTCGCAGATCTAGAGCAGGCGCATGTTGAACCCGACGTGCACCAAGGTCATGTAGCATGAGGAGAATGGGTGGTCTCGGGCCTCAAAGTCGATAGGGTTCATGTGTTGGCAGAAGGGGTTGGTACGCGCGACACGGTAGTGGCGGCGTAGTTGGAAAATTATGGACCAGGGGCTTTTGTTGAGGCTGTCGTGAAAATGTTGATGGGTTTATGATGCCGGAAGATGAGAGGAAAGCTGCACCTGCCTCAGCCGTCCTCTTCAGTCCAAAGCAATCACTGAGGACGGTCATCGTCGTGTGGCGGAGGTCACGACAAACAGCGACGAGGGGCTTCTCCTCCTCCTCCTCGGAATCTGACGGAGCGTCGTCGTCGTCGTCGTCGCTATCCTCGTCTTCTTCATCCTCAACCGAGTTCTTATTCCTGCTCTGCAGGCCCATCCTCGTCGTTGAACGGGCCTAACGCAACTGGGGCTGGTGTAATTGCGCGATCGACATAGTCAACGACGACCTCAGCGACGATCTCATACAGGAACTCAGCAGGTAGGCTGGTGAGTTCGGTCACCGTGCTGCTGGTGTAGAGAGAGAAAAGGCGAGAAGTAGCAAGACCTTTGAAAGAGGTTATCGAGAGCCACAATCCAGCACACAGGGAATAGATAAAAATTGCATTCGCTTTGTCCAGAGTCCAAGCCGCGAGCATGCGGTCGATCGACAGGGGCCGCCGGTTGCAGTAAGAAGGTTATCGTTGTCGGTGGTCCGCATCAATCGCGAACTCGCTGCCAAGAGGGGAAGGGGTCGAATTAAAAGGCGCATAGAATTAGTAACGAAGCCATACAAGTAGGGAAAGGAAATCAGTCAGATAAGAGAGGCGATAGAGGCCTTTCAACCAAATCAGAAACCGAAACATCCATGTCAGGCCAGTCTTCAAGGACGATATAGGACGATATCTCCAGTCGGACTTTCCATCTCTCCAACAGGGCGGTCACTTCTGCGACAACTTCCATGACTTCGTCGACCCGCCGGAACTCTGAGACGTATTTGAGTTTTTTAATGCTGCTCAGAAGGTGGATGACGCCTGACAACTGCGAGGAAGGTTTTAGAGCCTAAAAATGGAGGAGGCAGAGAAGTAGAGGACGTACGTCGACCAAGATGCCAGGTAGTTCTGGATACGGTTTACGGTCCATGTGTTTGAAGTCGAAGAGAGCGAAGTCGTGGACAGCTTGTTTAAAAATTGGCACCTTATCCTAAGAAAACGTGTCAAGAGCACGTTGGCCAGAGTCGGAAAAGAGTATACCTCGTGTACAACGAAACCCGGATTCCTCCTGGTCCCACAGAGTGAGAATATTTCTTTGTACGTGTCCGTAATAGTGCTGCAGTGTATCGACACAGAAATGTCTGAATTCAACAAGAGTTTAGTCAGATCTGCTCGCTCAAGAGTAGCCACAAAGACACCCACACCGCCTCATATGAACCATTGAAATATATGCCCTCCTCGCGATCCTCGTCCTAAGCACAGGCTGCAAAATCTCGCTCGGCGTCCCAGCCATGCTCAACATCGACGTGACAACATCCCTCCTACGTTCGTTGTCGAACAACACGAGCCGATACATGTTACGGAGGAAGTACGTCATACCCGCGAGGCTCAGGTAGCCTTCGATGAAAGGCGTCATTGGGCCATAATATTCAGGGAAGTGAGATAAGGTGAAGGGTTGAGTGTGCCCTATCCGGTAGCGCTTGCGTAAGAGGCGGAGTGTGGGCCAAGGGTTTGGGTGCAGGCTTTGTGGAGATAGCATGAGCAAGAGGCTTGTGGGAAAAGAGGAACGAAGAGGCGTACCTTCCGTCGGCACCACGTTCAACGCCCAAAGCGTCCTCGAGTATCTTAGTGGTCGTCTCGCGGATAGAGTGGTCGACACTGAGCAAAGAGAGGATATGGTTCTCAGGCAACCTCTCCTTCGACTCGATAAGGCACCATATTTGAAAGGCATCCTCCGGGTCGATCGTGTGTCCATCCTCAGAGACGTCGAACTCCAGGTTGTCGTCGTCGTCCGAGTCCTCCTGCGACGTGTCAACATGCAGGCTGTCAAGGCCAGTGGGGGTCGAACAAAAGTCGTCCTGGGGCGGAAGCGGTGGACTCGCGTCCTCCAACTCTTGCTCGAAGACTTCACCGTCGTGGCCTTCTTCGTCCTCTTCGTATGACGCGTCATCATCCTCATCGAACTCATCTTCCTCGTCGTCTGAGCCAAAGTCGTGTTCCGAGCCAGATTTCATCGTCTCCCAACCACCACGCGGCGGACAAGTGATCGCCCAATCTACATATCCAGCAACCACGTCCGCGACGACATCATACAGCAGCTCAGGCGGGAGAGTCTTTATCGACATAGTGGGTGTAAGTGAGGGTGTGGGCGTGGGTTGAGGGCCCGTTCAGAGGTGACAAGTCTGACTGACGGCAGTGGGGCGTTGGACAAAGGGTGGGGGTACATTGTGCGGCCATTTTTGCGTAATTTATGAACTATTCTTGGAACGGTTCTTTGTCAGAAGGAAGCTGTATCGAGCGCCTGCGGTACGCCGGGGCAGTTTGAGTGCATTTCTGGGGGAAGGACGCTCGTTGTTGGGGAAAGACAAAGGGTCCAAGCTCCGACCGCCCGTGACATGATGGAATGCGAGCTGTTTGGAAGGCGAGGGCACGAACGAGGCTTTCAGCTGTTTGGACGTGATAGATGCTAGATGGTGGTTGTTTGGTTGGATATGCAGAAGACCTTCGACGAAGAAATCGACCGTGGTCAGGATGCCGCAGAGGTATTGGCTCGACAACAGCGCTGACGGTTGTGCTCCCTAGATCGGCAACTGAATTCTTCCAAAGCCCGATAAAGTCCGACGGTCGCTCGGAGACCCACGTGGCGACGGATCAATGTACTTTCCTCCCAGACCCCGGAATCGGCCTTCACAGCAGAGGAGCTCAGGTACCCTAACGGCCGTAGTCGCTTGTACCGAGAGATCTAGGAAATCGGAATGAGTTATCTAAGGTATGCAAGCTCCTACTGCGCTATCCGATGAGCCGGGACTCAAGTACTCAACGGACTTGGTATGTCTCCTCCCGCCCATGCTTGTCTACAAGGATTACTCGTTTAATATCTTGCGGAAGAGTCTTCGCGAGAATATCTTTTGCCCACTCTACCCACTGGGCTGTCTCTGTGATATCCCGGCTGGGCTTGTAGAGTATTCGATGCCCGGGAAGGCGCATAAAGTATCGCCTTGGTGGGCGCACATTCAGCGCGAGACGTATTGTATGGAGGTGTTGTAAGGTGGACAGAGGTTTCAATTGGTCCTAATAAGCCAAGGCGATCAGAGTCTATTCGAAGAGCAAAGATAATAGACGTACGAAACCGAGTAGCAATAGCGTAGGGTCGAGAGTCACTTCACGCAGATTGGGTAGTTGCTTGACAGTTTCTGCTAAACACATTAAGGAGGTCCATAGAAAAATTGGGAAGGAATCGCACTTGATATCGCATCCCGCTGGAAGGGGATCATACCCAGAATCTCAAGAGAGGGCGGCAAGAAGATCTCGTTCGTGTATCCGTCCCAAGCTTCGTTCATGTATGCACTCAAACGGCACACATTTGGACAGGATCGAAGGAATTGTGCTGCAGAATTTGCGAGGCATGCAGTGCGAACTTGAGGGTAGTTGTACTTCCCAAATAATTCGTCGAGAAATTGGCGGCTATGGAAATTCAGCGTGTATGAAAGTTGTACGGTGTGAAGATTTGGGAGAAGGGCAATGCAGCGGGCAAGTTCCTCGAGGACTGTTGTCGCGGAATACTCGAGGATGGAGACATTCAGAATACTATCCATCCGTGTCAATTGATGACGAGATAGAGTAAATATAGGACGGAAAACACCTGACATATAAAGCGAAACCAGGCTCTCGAATTGTGACTGTCTCGAGCTGTTGAATAAGCTCTACTGCATGCTGCTTGTGGGCCAGGTTTGTCGGAGGACGACCAGGAAGTAGCCTAGGATACGTCACAGCAAGATGGCCCTTGCTCGTCTGCATGCCATCGTAGACTTCGATTCGTTGCCAGAGGTAGCGAAGGAAAACCCGTCGGAGGGACCTGCAAGTCTGCGTCAACGCTAGAAGAGTTTGGCGCCTGTCACTGTGGGACTCGTCCTCAATTGAGCGCCTGTTGAGAATTGGTATGGGCATTGATGGTAGATGAGAGACGATTTCGAGGTAGATCTCGTTCGGCAAAGCGGGCAGCCCGCTTTTATTGACTGGTTCGTCAGTCCGTCTGGCCGAAAGGTCTTGTCCCGAAGCAGCTTTGGTGTGGTGCAAACGAGTTATTGGTGTCATTATGAGTATCTGGGTTTGCGGCCAAAGGCCTCAGCGATGAAGGGCTGTGGAGGTTCTGCTCAAGGAGGTTCATCGACATCAGCCATCAATTGATGCGCAATAGGTCGCGCCGCCGAGGGAAGGCTGAGGTTGTTGCATTCCCGCCTTCCTTTGTCCGAGTCATCGTCGGCACTCGTGTCTCCTATCCGAATATTTGCTTTGGAACCTCTGACTCCACGGCGGCGTACTTATACTGCGGCGGTTTCATCCTCGACTGTTTGCTAGTCAGCTCTACCAGGGCATTGTGTCAAATGGCCCCTAGAACACGTTCCAACCGCGTCGAGAAACTTGCTCTCCAGCAGCTCCTCGCCAGCGGACAACCCATCAACATCCACGGCCTTCCCGCTCTCCCCGACGAGCTCTACCTCGAAATCGCGTCCCAATTCCCTGCAATGCCTGTCCCCACCCTCCGAATACCCAAAGGCTCCGAAGCCGAGGAGTATCATGACAGGTACTTCACACTCTTGTCGCTGACACAGACTTGTCAGGCGCTCCGGCGTGTGTTTTTGAGGTATCTGTGGCAGAGGATAGAGGTATACGATGGGATGAAGGCGGTTGAGGGGACACTGGGTGGCGGACAGCGGCATCACGATTGGAGATCTGTGAGGGGACAGGCTTTGGGTAAAGCGTATGCCCAGGAGCTGGTTCGTCAGCTGGAGGTCGTGACTATTCGCGACCCCAGTTTGGCGGTGTATGTGAAGTGCGTCGAAATGTGTTTCCTAGTCTCCGGTGCAATTGAACTCACGGTACGAGGTTTGGACAGTATCCTCAACGTCACCGTCCTCGAACACTCCTTCGAGTCTGTCATGGAGGAACTCGCGCGCTGCATCTCACTCTTCCCGAATCTGCACACTGTGCAACTCCATATAAAGGCTCCGTACAAGTGTCGTTCCTTCATGTCGAATGTTTTTAAACAGTACACCTACCCCCAAATCCGTATCGTCTCTGTGAACTGGTTGGGGTCATTATTCATGGACTCATGTCCAAGGATGGTGCGCCTATATCCGTACACGGATTCGTGTTGGTTCGGGTGTTTGGATCTCGTCTTGAAGTACTCCCATCTCGAGGTCCTCGGCGCGCCATTGAGCAAGAATTCGATCTCCAAGTACTCGTTAGATAGTAAGCCTCGCTCCATTCTTCCGTAGCGGAATCTCGAGGATACTCACGGCCCTGCCTAGGTCTGCCACTTTATCTACCCAACCTCCGAGACGTAACTTTGGACCGGGTTGCTCTACGTCTTGGTTTTGTTAGTCTCAAGCCTGCCCATCTACTTGCCGTTCATCATTTCTAACGCCTTCCCTTCACTTTACATTCAGAATTGGATCAAACCCCTCATAAAACTCCGCAACCTCCATATAATCCGTCTCCGGATGGACATATCTGCTGGACTGTATCACCCAATTCCCGATGCCTGTCCCAGTGAACGCGCAGAGTGGGTCAAATGGTCGCTTGATATTCTGTCTCAGAATCGGAATCCTGAGGCAGTGAATAAACGGGTGATATGGACTGATTCAAAAAGAAAGGTCAAGGTGTATAGGGTTGAGGAAGTTGTGCAAGAAAGCTAGAACGAAATCATTGGTTTGGCCTGTCTTCCTCTCCGTTGTATGAGTGCAATTTAAACAAAATTTGTGTAAATTCGAGTTTCAGAGCTTGCAAGCTTAGAATTGGGACATCCTGAGACGCATGGACGTCAGCGGACATCATGAACATGTCTACTACCAATCCATTCTCTAGCCTGATCCACGTCCACATCCTATCCGGTTCTGTTTGGATTTGGTCTTGAGCTCTGGTTAAACTTCGTCAATTTGAACAATGTACTCTACAGTCCCGCGGCGGAGCAAGAAATGCTTTAGCTTTTTCCCCGACATGACCAACGCAGTAGAAAAGTTGGCCAATTCGCAGTCCAACTATTTTCTAAGCGCCTACTTAGGTAGACTCGGCACGGAAGTTTGGCGCATCCCGGCATCGTAACATTTCTGGTGCCTTGGCAAGTCCAGCTTCCAGCGTGGTCAGAATCTCCAAGACCTCTTTCACTTCATCCAAGAACTTACGCTGAAAAGATGGAAGATGTGAGTGCGTTCTGCTTACCAAAAATGAAGGTGAGATCTGTGGCTCGCAGTTGCCTATCCCTCAAGCTCAAGGTCAAGCTTTTCTAACGCTCTGGGCAATCGATTTTTGCAGTCAAGTCCAAAATCTAGCGGAGAGCTTGTGATTCTGATAAGATAACCTCGTGGCCTCTCGTGGCGAATTTGACGGATTTTAGGCTCGCCTTCACCCGCTTTCTCTGTCGGGGTCAATAGCAACTGCTATCGCCAAAACCTCGGAACATAGGCGCAGACCTGAAATTCCGCATACACGGAGAAGGTCCCCAGCCAGAATCGTCAGTTTAGTGATCAGCAAGCGTGCGAAGCACATGGGACCATGCGCCTCCCTGCCCTCACTCCGCTCTTGTGACCTTCTCGTATGACGCCCCTGCTCAACAGCGTACCTTGTTTACATCAGCTTTAGGCATTCATGTTTTGTTCAAATGTATTGTACTTCTGGGGGCAGGGGTGGTCGGAAGCAGAGGCGTTGAGCGCTACGGCGGGCGGGGTGAGGCGCCTGACGCAGGGTGTGGGAAAGAGATGCTACTTTCGGCTGCAGCGGTCGAGTGATCCGAGGCCGCCATTCCTTCTCCAACCTCCATCTAACCGCGTCTTGACGTCGATGATGGCACCAAGAAGGCTCATTTCATGTTCCTCAAGGCCGCCGTTGCTGCATAATTGCACAGCATCACGCTGTCAAGCATTGAGCTCAGGCTCAGGTGCCCCACAAGATGGATGAGGATGTCGTGCAAGGCCACTAGAAGCTCTGAGCCGCTCTGGCCTCAGACGATGACAAGGAATGATCTGCAGTTCTAAAGTCTCTTGGGCAGTCGGGTTATGAGCTTGGGATATTCCCAATATGCGGAGGCATAGCTCTTCTGATTGGATATGCTCTTCACAGCATCACGCGACGAAACCACCAGGACAAGCTCAATCTGTGGTCCGGTTGCCCAGAAGCTCGGCTAGAAAATGACACCGGGGTACTGTATAAAAGATATCGGGTCGCTGTTTCGCCCCCGCCCTTGCGAAGATCGTCAGGATGATTCTCGCTGGGTTCGTCTTTGCCAGTCTTCTCCTCTCCCAGGGCAATGCCTTCGTTACGCGTATGTATTCCAACCCGTCGATGTCACCGAATTGTAATTTGACGCCCGCTTTCTACAGGCTCCTGGGACGAGTCCTATCGGCTCGCGAACAACGTCATCGCCCAGATGACCCTCGACGAGAAGCTCGGGATTGTCATTGGAACGGGGCAGTTGAACTCTGCACGTGCGTCGATCCTCTCTCATCGCCGTCGCACAACCACCTTACAAACTAGTTTAGGTCGATGTGTGGGGGACACTAAGGCCATTCCGCGTCTCGGCATCCCGTCTATATGCATGCAGGACGGTCCTGCGGGCATGCGTCTCGTCAAGAATGTCACTGCCTACCCTACTGGCGTCAACGCCGCCTCAACATTCAGTCGCAGGCTGATGCGTGCCAGAGGTGTCGCTATCGGCGAGGAGTTCAGAGCCAAAGGGGCGCAGTAAGTCATCAGCACCCGGCATACCATATGTCTTATTGACGGCCCGCCAGCATCTTCCTGGGGCCCGGTTTGGACGTCGTACGTTCTTCTCGCACTACTCGTTTCACCCTCCTCGTGCTCACCTCTGGGTATCTTATCGTGTAGATGCGCAATCCAAAGGGCGGCCGTGGATGGGAGAGGTGAGTTCTAATCAGACGCGCCCATGTGCTTCAAAGAGCGTCGACTAATCAGGCGCTTAGCTTCGGACCGGACCCTTATCTTAACGGCGAGGGCGCATACGAGACTATCGTCGGCGTGCAGAGCGTCGGCGTGCAAGCATGCGCGAAACACTTGCTTGGGAACAACCAGGAGCACTGGCGGTACGGTCTAAGCTCGAACATGGACGACAGGACGACGCACGAGATCTATTTTTACCCCTTCCTAAGGAGTATCGAGGTGAGCTGCCCGCGTGCTGCAGAAGCCCAAGCCTGCCCGCTCAAGCCACGTTTGACTAACCATGCGTTCCAGGCGGATGTCACGTCGGTAATGTGCGCATATAATCGGTTTAATGGCACTTCTTCGTGCCATAACGAGAACCTCATCGGCCCCAATGGCTTGATGCAGAAAGCCGGATTTAAAGGTGGGTCCATAACCTTCCTTCGCTCGCCTAGCAGGTCTTCGACAATCTGACCCACGAGTTCATCGACAGGCTACGTCATTAGCGACTGGGGTGCAACCCACGACGGCGCCGCCGAGAACGCCAACAATGGCCTCGACATGGAACAGCCAGGAGACAACATTGTCATCGGTAAGTCTTCGAGTCTTGTGGCAGCTTCCATTTCACCGAGCTGACTTTGACACTTCCAGGCGGTGGCGTCTTCGCTGGTGGCCTCCGAAGGGCTCTCAGCTCTGGTGAGGTCTCCCAAGACAGACTGAACCAGATGGTCGCGCGTATCCTGGCTCCCTGGTACCACCTCGGACAAGACTCCGTACGTGTCTTTCCCCGTTAGCCACTTCCTTCCGAAGAAAGCAATACTTATTCTATTTTCGATCCTCTAATTTTAGGGCTTCCCTGAGACCAACTTCGATGCGCAGAGACGCGACGGCACGGGTCCACGAAACCTCGGTGTCAACGTGCGCAGCGCAGCACACACTGCAATCAATAAGGAGATCGTGTCCGCCTCGTCCGTCTTGCTCAAGAACGCCCGGGTGACGAACTCCGCTGGACAGTCGACCCGCGGTCTGCCACTGACGAGGGGCGTTGCGAAGACTGTTGCGATTATTGGCCAGGATGCGAAGATGCCTAAGCTCGACTGCAATGAGCTGGGCGAATGTAACGAGGGTACGATGGTCGTCGGTTGGGGTTCGGGATCGACGTTGCTTGATCACGTCGTCCCGCCCGTCGACGCTCTGACGGCCCACATTGGCAACACCGCCACAATTACGACCTCTTTGACGATGGACCAAAACAATGCTGCGAACGCTGCCCGAGGAAAGGACGTTGCTTTCGTTTTCGCCAATGCGTACGTTTTCTCCTGCTCGAACGCTAGACATGCCTTCCTGATCGATGATTCATAGTATGAGCGGTGAACTGGGCTTCTACAACGTTGTCCACGGCAACATGGGTGACAGGAACGACCTTGCGCTCTGGTGGAAAGGCGGCAGCATGATCGAACGCGTCGCCGCCGTCTGCAATAACACTATCGTCGTCATCCACTCTGTTGGCCCCGTCATCCTGAACTGGTCCGACCACCCCAATATCACCGCCATCATATACGCGGGAGCACCTGGCGAACAGACGGGCCCTGGTCTCGTTGATGTTCTCTATGGACTGTACAACCCGAGTGGCAGGCTGCCTTTCAGCATAGCTGATGTGGGTGTTGCTTCGTTTTGTTGAAGCGCAATTAAATTTACTTTTCTCTCTTAGAACGAGGCGGCATACGGCACCGAGATTGTCTACAACAGCCTTGGTTTCCCAGATGTGAGCATATTTCCAGCCAGCGCAGAGACACCCTTTCTCAACTCACCTTCTTTCTCGCAGATCAACCACACTGAGAAGCTCCTCCTCGACTACCGCAACATGGACGACAAGAACATCACCCCTCGCTTCGAGTTCGGTTTCGGGCTGTCCTACACCACCTTCGCATACTCTGGTCTCTCGGTCTCTGCCGGGGCAAACGGGGCCTACAGCCTAACCTTCAGTCTGAGGAACAGCGGCTCGTTCGATGGCACCGAGAAGCCCCAGCTCTACCTTGGCTACCCAGCGTCCGCCGGCGAGCCCAAGATGGTGCTGAGAGGGTTCGAGGAGGTTGATGTGACTGTTGGCCAGACGAAGAGCGTCACCGTTACCCTCGACAGGAGAGGCATGAGGTATGGCATTTATGGATTCAGAAAGCTCAATTTCTGACGTCTTGTTTTCTAGTATCTGGGACACTCCCAGTCAGAGCTACGTTCGTCCTTCTGGCACGTTCACTGTCTACATTGGCGCATCTATCAAGGACATCAGACTAACTGGAACGATCGTCGTTTGAACGCTTTAGCTTATACCCTGTACTTATCGTTAATCCTTATACCATTCAAGTAGCATGTAACGAAAGAAGGCACCCGAATTTCGAAGACGCAAGTGAGGAGAGCGAGTCTAAGTGCCACAAAACGCATTCTCTGGAGCGAATCCAATGTGAATATTGAAAAAGTTTTCAAAACAAAAGGTTTACGGGCACCGCGAACCACTGCGCGAACTGACGGTCCCATCTGATCTCCTAAGACTAACTCGGCGAGTCCTGCAGGTTGCGGAATTGCTTCCCTGGCCTGACAAGGACAGATTATTCCGAGTCCTGGTCACCTCTTACGAAGCGAGGAACTGCGGAGACCAAGTTTTCCGGAGGGACGAGCCTTGAACCAGCGCACTGATGGCTTTGATCGCTGAAAGGAGACACCCGCATTCCCAGTTTGCGGCCACTACAACCGTTACACCATGGGATCACTCAAAATAATGAGTTAATTGGAAGTATGATCCAAGGTTGGTACTTAGTCAATTCAACCGCTGCACCCCAGCCGCCGAACGAGCACACGTAGCCTTCTCCTTGCTCGCTGTGCAACGTGTCATCGCAGAAAACTTTGTAAGAGGTTTGTAATTGGTTTGTAATACCCTTCACCAGTGAACCGTTTTGGCTGTCCTGAGGCCGACGCGTCCACGTTCCGTGTGTGATCCATATATAACTCCGATACCTTTTCCTTTCAGCTTCATATCTTCCCGCCATGTCGGTGTTGTCTCCCTTGGTCGAGATCTTCCGCTATACCCTGCAGCCCGTCGCCCCATTCACTTGGTTCGGCCTGCCTGTCAGTACTCTCGATGTCGTGGCCACCGTCAGACTTTGCATCGTTCTGCGTCAAATTCGGGAGATCATGCTCAAGCAGCATGTCTCCGCCAAAGGTGCTAGCCCTGTCGAGGAGAGGTCTTTCGTGAAGAGTGTGAGCACGACTTGGTTGGTCGTATATGGAGGGGAAGCAATCGCAGGTAGGGTTTTGCCGATCTTGCATGCTGTATATTCACGATCTTTCTGCACCTGCAGCACCACTTCTAGGCGTTCCGCCCTCGTTCATGATTTCGGGGGTTTACCCTAGCCTTTATGCGGCTATACAAGCCCTCGTTGAATATCTCCCTGCCGTTCCATCGCCCTCTGCGGAGACAGAGCTGCCATTGGCAGTTGTCGACGCGTTTACGCGCACCTTCCTGCTTTGCAACCTCATCCCACCAGCAGTCACCGCGAACGCTTCACCTCTCATCGCTTCCTCTCCTTGGACACTACTCGTCACTTCCCTAGTATGTTCTCGTTTTAGCCCCTTCGGTCGAGTCTTTGCCCGTGTGCAGATCTCTGAATGCCACTCGCCCAGATCATTGCCAATGGAGGCTTCTTTGTGACGAACCTCTTCAACTTCCTTGGTCCTGCTTCTCTGTCGGTGCAAACACCACCTGAGCTGCAGGCCTATGGATGGACGACTGCCGACCTGTGGGCCGCACCAACAATCACGGCAGTATACGCCCTTCTCACACACGCACAACCTTTCTGGGCCGCATTGCATACGGTGCTTGGCCAGATACTTGGTAGTGCCTCGTCCGCAGAGCCCATCAAGCCTCTCGATCCAGAGACTGCCAGGGCTGTATGCACCCTGCTGTTGTCAGGCCTCTTTGTTGGGAGGACAGTGAAGAACTTTGACCTTTGGAAGAACTTCAAGTCGCCACTGGCCAAGCCTGGTAAGTACTCCCTTCATAACGAAAGTAGTTCGGGATGATTGATTCTGTGCGTGGTTTTGCAGAGCCCAAATCCAAGATCCAATAGATCATAGATGACTCGTGACGAACTTGACGATTAGGATGCTATGGATGATTAGAACCGTTCGTCTACTCATTGCTTGTTACTTACGCTAATACATGATCTTGGATGCTATTTCTTCTTCGTCATGGACGTCTCCCCCAAAATGCCTTGCGGTCGGCCTGGAATAGTTGCCATATATACGTCATCGCGCCTTTGCCGAGCATCAATTACTAGTGGCCGTCGTTCTCTTTGTGACGTTTCACTTGCCACTCACGGATTCAAGCCTATCTTTCTGTAACCTCTAAACAACACGCCGCTCGCGACATATTCAAGATAAAATGAGTGTGGAATTGTGTTGCTCAAACCCACTCTGGTGCGCTCTTCCTTCTTTCGTTCCTTCCTTTCATACTCTCGGACTGTCAACTAAGCTCCCATTCGCGATTTTCTCCAGCCCAACCTGCGATGGACCCTTGTACCCCAAATTCACAGTACCTTTCACCAAACTGCCGCCTGAAATCTATGACATCTCAGGCTACGTCGTCGTCGAATACGTCGACAACGCCATCACGCGTCCGCCCTGCCCCGGCTGGCTTGCCAATTCCGCCTACACACACGAAGAGATTGAGCACGTCCGGGAAAAGTACTTCCTGCCAGAGGAATGCATCGGCACGGACCAGACCGAGTGGACGCAGATAACGCGTTCCGAGTTCGAGCACTTCCTGAAATCTGGTAGGCCAGCAGACGAAAACTGTGGTTGTGACGACTGTCTGGCGTCAGATGAAAAGGATGATGTTGCGAGGAGGAGGGTATTCCCACCGGGTTATGGGTATGATGGGCTGGAGTATGAGTATAATCACTTCTCGGACTCGGACGATGGGGCGCACGGCTATCCTTTCGCATGTGGAAGGATTTCGCTGCCCGAGTCGATGGCGTCTATGGAAATGGAGTGCTACAAGTTCGAACCTGACGACCCCCCCGAGCCGGAGGAGATCAAAAAGCAGTTTGCAGAGTGGAAGAAGGGCGAGGAAAGAGAGAAGTTGCCCAAGAATGCTGTTACACCGCTGTTGTCTGTCAATGGAGCTCTGAGGGCGGCGACTCTACAGGTCCTCCTGGATGCCTTGGGAGTTAAGAGAAACAAAAAGACGAGGACCAGGTAGGTCAACTTCATTCGTGTGTTGGCTCGTCGCTGATGCGTTGTTATTGCAACATTCACAAAAGGTTCATCACCTTACTGCGAGAGCTCCGTCTATACTACCGCATGTCCCACACATATCCATTTCTCCTGAACCAGCCTCCTGTCGAAGACTATTCCGGCCCCAAGACGCCCTTCGTCGAAGCTTACTTTACGCTTATGAAGGCCAGCGCTGCTCTGTACGGTTATCCCTACTACGAACGCGCGACGAAAGACCCTTCTGCTGAAACTTCAGGACGTGGCAAGGACTATCTTCACGGCTTGTTAACTGGACCCAAAGGTGTGGAGAGCAAGATAAAACAGCCTGTTCTACGCCAGAGGATCACGTATAGGGCTTATATTCACGACGTGCGACTCCGGACTTGTAAGTTTCTTCGCAGTCCTTTCTTTGGAGGCCTGTCATGACGTACTTGTTCCAGTCTTTCGAATCCACTCTGAACATACAACACCGATTAATGATATGTTCAATGAACTATTCGACATGGAAGAGGGTTTTGACGATGACAGCAACTTCGACGATGAGGCCAGCAATTCTGGCTATTCTGACGAGAACAACATTACATTAAAGATTCTTAAGCCTGTGCGTTTCTTCTTCGTGCCTATTCGCACTGTTCTCATGGCCATTAAATTCCAGGAATTGTGCCCAGCTATTAAAAAAAAGAATAGACGACTTCCTGGAATTCGACAACAATCATCTTGGACATTATCCATTCCAAGAACTACCAGGTACACTGATCAAGGTGAGCAACAACAGTTCTTCTGAGTCCATTACCCCCGGAACTTAGCATCACCTTCATCCAGAACTGCTGCATCTTGCCCACTTTGCAAAAAGTTGCCCACCTTCAGGACGTTCCAGAGTTCGGAGAACACGAGGATCTGGTGTCCGCCTCTTGCGTTGCAGAACGACTTCTGGAAAGGTGGAAAGATCGATATATGGAGGCGAAAACACCTTATGTTATTTTGAGCGCTTGTAATGTGGACCCCGCTGTTGGCTGAGAGGTATACTAGTTCTAGTTAGACCTTTGTTTAGAGTAGTTTGCAGTACATTTTCAAAATCATGTTGGGTTGTGCTCTGTGTCCATGACACCCCATGAATGTGTCTTCCAATCTAATTTGGTGACCAATCTTAGCCAGTTTTCTTATTCTCTGGTTTTGCGGCTTGCCGCGATTGCAACGCGTCGGACGCGCCGAGGGGAAACACGTGACCGTGTTTCGAATCCCGGTATGGTCAATTGATCCTGAAGTTGAAATCGCTACCAGCTTGCAAGTTGCAACCATCCCGGTTGGGTCTGACAGGACAGAATGGTCCGACATTACGAAAGACATATTCGGGCGGATTCTTGAACTCATTGGCGACTACTAGGACGCGCCTGAGACGCCGCTGGATGAAGCTCCTCTGCTTCCACTCGATGTTCTCGATTTCCTCTATGACGCCAGCACTGATGAAAACGCCATTTCCAGAAACCAGAGAATGGGACGAAACTCCGCACCTGACTCTGGCCACTCAGTCGAGGGCTCTGATTCTGACGTGGACAACGGCAGCTCCTTAAGTTCAAATGACGACGATGTGGACAGCGCCAACGACGACGATTCCAGCGACAATGCCGACGAAGATGACAGCTCTGGAGATGAGGAGCTCATGGACGATGACTCCTCCGATGACGGCTCGGACCACAACGAATATCAAAAAGCACTCGAAAGGCCGGAAGATATTGAGAAGACCGAACCTCGGCCGCCAAACTTGGTCTCTCCTCTTTTAACAGTAAACAAATACCTTCGTCAGACTACTCTGGAAGTTATCGAAGACGCACTGCACCTGACCGTCATCGAACCTGTTAACCCAGAATCCAGGTAAGTTCGTTGCGTTTATTTTGAATCATATTCAAGTTCATGAAATGATCATTTCAGTATATTGAAAGCTCTCGCCCATACCCTGCACAAGCTGCGTCGAAGCTACCGTCTGGCCCATACCCGACCTTTCCGATGTAGCAACCTTGTCATAGCACACAATGGTCCGGTTACGCCTTTCATAGATGCGTACCTCGGCCTGGCTCAGTCCACCTGTACACTACGATCAATGGCGAGGTTTCAGAAATCTCTGTCTGAACAAGCCCCTGATCGACGTGCAGCGAATCGACAACTAGTCATGGAGATGTTGAGGTGGACTGAATTTATTTACCTGACTGTTCCTCAGACAGCACAGCGTTGTCGGATAGCTGAAAGAGCGTTCATGGTGGGACGAAGGGTTGAAGGATTGTAAGTTAAAATTTATCACCGTCAAAACTACGGTCTACATGCACAAATATGCTCATGCCTTTCTTAAGGCTCGAACTTGGGAAAGCATCAATCAAAGCTCAGAAATGCATGCCGCAAGACGGAACAAACAGCCTCTTCATGCGCTGCAGGGAGCCCAGCCTATGCTGTAGGTCAATCTCCAGCCAGTATTACGTCTTTTGGAGCAGGAGAATCGTGATCACCTTTCGTCAAGGTGATTTGCCTCATGGCCAGCACCAACGGGGACGAAAAGTTGTTGGGTATTGCTCGAAGAGCAACTAGACTTCGTCAGACCTGGTTCTGCCATTGCCATAACACAGAATCCTTTTACGTCGTTCTCGGTTGCTGCATTCGACATGTGTGTCCAAGTCTGGAAGGCGGGAAGATTGAGATAAGTTCAGCACTGTAGGACGGATGGGTTTATCTATTCCACATGTAGGCACTCCGCATGCTCCCAGGCCTTCATGGAGTTCGATGGCCAGTAGAATAGACTGCTGGAGGGTGAGGAAACATAGAGGAGATTTGAGATGTGATCTCAAACGCGGCATAGAGTGAGGATATTCAAAATATTATCGACATGTTGTCTGGAAGACCTTATCGATATCGATAGAGATGCTTGTTTGAGCAATGAGCCCGACATGAGGCCGCCAAGCGCTCGGCAAAGTAAAACACGTTGAAAATACGTTTTTCTGCCTTTAAATCACGCCGATATGGAAAGGACAGAACAATATTGGTGTATAGAGTGCATCACCTGAGGAGCTCGATTGAGAATTATATGGGCAAATCCCTCATGGAGTTTTTCTGTGGTTCTGCCCTTTGGTCCGGGATCAAAATATTATCGACATGACAGCCGCTGTCAAACTGTCAAGCATCGAGGATATTTCAAAACTGAGCGATGATTGGAGGCTGCTTTTAATTTCCAAGTCCGTCGTTCCTTCATGCGGTCAGAGCGCACTTCCGCCGCGCCACAGTCCAGAATAGGAAGGCGATTGTCCCAATGCGGGTTCCCTTTGTTCCCACGTGCCCCTTTGCCTGTCATTCCTCTCGTGGAAAATCCCTCTATGATACCATATGAATATGCATAAAACAGCGGCTTATCTATTGCGCCTTCTTCTCTATGAAAATTCACTAATCAGTGCGCTCTAAGGGAGTGTCATCTGGCCTGAATGTGCATATGCCAAGCCTCTGAGGGGGCACGTTTTCCACGTCGCTTTTATGCTGATTACATTTCGAAAAAAGTTCATTTCGAACACAGGTCACAAGGAAGAACCGAGTCAGAGCTCTGGTAACACGACGAATGCATGCATGTCGTCGGACGGGATATAAAGCCCAGCAGAAATGGACGTTTAGGCCCCAGGCTTCTGTCTCTCCAGACCTTACCTGCAGGAATTAGACTTTCCTCTTCGTATCACATATCCAGATTCCAATGTGTCTCAACAACCTTCCTCCCGAGGTCCTCTACAACATTGTTGCCACTGTCGTCATCGACTACATCGACTGCGCCATTGCCTCTCCTCCTCACCCCGTTTGGTTCAATCGGTATCCCACCATCCAGATCGAGTACGTTGATGACCCGCGCTCCCTCCTGGCCACGGAAAACCCACATTCTCGACCTCACGGACACGCTCGCCTGACGCCTCGACCTACAGCTCGCTCAGCAAGGCTGCCCTCCAGTCATCTCTCATTCCGAGTCTTTCTGATAGCTCCTCTACGGCTTTTCACAACCATCGCAGCCACGCCCCCATGTCGACGTCATCCCTCAGCCAGAACATCAGCAAGACCCATGATCGACCCACAT
This sequence comes from Agrocybe chaxingu, assembly GCA_027627235.1. Taxonomy (NCBI): domain Eukaryota; kingdom Fungi; phylum Basidiomycota; class Agaricomycetes; order Agaricales; family Agrocybaceae; genus Agrocybe; species Agrocybe chaxingu. Next base: position 41,055 of record JANKHO010000030.1, on the reverse strand, counting down.
GTTTCCAGTTGAAGCGAAATCTCGACGTGCCACCCTTGCCATATCCAGATCGTTGGCGCAGTCGTTCGTCGCGTCCTCTCGCCTTTTGATTATTTCTTTATCATTCTTACTTATTTTTGTGGAAATTTCTCTCTTATTCTTTATTCCTGCAGCGCGGTTCGGAGAGATACCTGACCGGTGCTCTAGTCTTTTGTAGGTATAAAAAGTCTGTCATTAGTTCTTCCCTTCAATAACAGATAGTTTTCGTCTCATTTGCGCACTCGGGGCACTCGTCTCTTGTCCTCGCCTCTCTTACTTGTCGCCTCACGCCTCTCAGCCTCGTTTCGACTCGCCGCCTCGACCCGCCATCGCCTTGTCTTCTGATCTCACCGTCATCGTCATCCCATTCCCACACTTAGCGCCCTCGTTCGTCGTCCGTCTTCAAGTCGCACGAGCACCTGGTTAGAACCGCACAACCCCGGAACCCATCCTCGCACCTCAGAGCCACTCACGTGGAGATTTGGGTGTGTCCTTATTGATTCATTTCTTCTACATGACCACCCCACCGTAGGCACATCAACGTCGGGCACAATGTCCTCATGCGGTGCGAGCGCCGTGGTCTTGGCCCCATCATTATCCCTATTGGTTCCAAGAAAACTGAGTGGTTGGACTTCCCCAAAGACAAGTTCAATCTCATTGTGTTGCTCGCTCTTCAGGTCTTTGGACCTGACCTCACCAACGCTCCTCTACTTCCACCTAGTGCGCTCGATTTTTTTGATCGCGCAAACAAAGAAGATGAGGACGAGTGGTCCGACACGTACGATGACACAGGCAATGAGGGTTCAGACATCGCCCCTCCCACACGTCAAACGGCACCATCCTCCCAGCCTGCGGGTGGATTTCTGCCTTGGGAAAACCCCTCTGCTACAGCATCCTCTGCTGCGGGCAAGGAGGACTGCGTCAATGCCGCTGACATGAGTGACGGCTCCTCCACTGAGGAAGAATTCTCTGACGATGAAGACAACGACTCCGATATCGACGACGGGGAAGAATGCAGGAAGTTCAAGGCGTTCAAGATGGCTGAGAAGAAGGAGCTGCTCCCAAAGAACCAGATCACTCCGCTTCTTGGGGTAAACGGCTACGTTCGCGAGACGACACTGAGGATCATCAACGATACTTTGGGAGTGAAGAAGAAGCGGGGATCGAAAGCCAGGTGCGTATTAACTTTTTTTTTTGGCTGAATGGACGATATCTGATTGCATTTGATATTCAGCATTCACAAGAAGATTATCACCGTTCTCCGCGATCTCCGCTGGACCTACCGCATCGCGCATACCCCTCCCTTCCACTGTAGCGACCTCGTCTCAGCCTATAAAGGTCCAGTCACTCCCTTCGTCGATGCCTATCTCGGCCTGTCGCAGGCGGGGTACTGTCTGCGCAGCATGAATAGATACAGCAGCGCCATAAGTCCCCCTTTGCGGCAGCAGCCGGCTTGACGGACTTCGGGTTCCAGTTTATATTGCAGACGATGAAGGCGACCAGGGACATCGATCTCACCATCCCGCAGCCTGTGCTTCGTGCTCGTGTCTCTCAGAGGGCTTACATATATCATACGCGGTTCAGGCTCTGTGAGTCATCTTGTTTTGCCTGCTCCTACTCCAGAGTACTAATAGTTGTCTGTCTTATCTTCAAGGGAGAAGGCTCGTCGGTCATGAAGCGAAGATTGCAGACGCCTATGAGGCAGCCATACAGAGAACCGAGCGCAGGCGTCTGGTCTTTACCGTGAACACCGTAAGATGCCCTCACCTTGTCAATTTTGACGATGCTGACGGCAGGGATTCAGGACAAGTGCGTGGCCCTCCAGCAAGCTCTTCGCAACTTGGTCGCCTTCGAAGAGAAATACGTGACGCAGGAATACTTCGACGTCTTTCCCCGTGTTTTGATCAAGGTTCTTCTGTCAAAAGTGCTGCATGCATGACTACTAATGCGCCGCGTAGATGTCCGGAATCAGGCTAATTCTGAAGCACCTCGACGGGCTTCGCGTCGTCAACAGCATCAGAGAGAATGAAGCTGCCTTGGCGATCGTTCGCGAGGCCACCGATGTCTTGAAGACTTGGAGGCGCAAGTGCAAGGCGAAGACCTCTTTCTACGTCGTTTTGAATTCTGGCATAAGGAAGATATGGTTTGAGGGCGGGAAAGTGATGGAGAGCACCATTGCTTGATAGGCTTGAAATCTTCGCCATTTAATGGCGGCCACATGAAGGAATTGTCCATATGGTCCCTCTTATCTCTCCAGTGCTGTACAGTATCGTTGACTACGCGAATTAAAATCCATGTTGAATACCGGAGCATTTAAGTCTCTGGAATGGCCTGACCTGAATCGTACACCGAGAGCGGAGTCCTAAAGGGGCAGGTCGGTATCCCAACGCGGTCACTTCCAAATCCTCTATGCCCACCATGTCGTTCGCTACTACTCTCTTATTCCGTGCACACGAGCCATATCCTGGCCTTCCTGAGAGCTCTACGGCACTAACGTTATCTACCTATCCATCTCGGTCGTTCTGCGAAGGTCGGAGGAGTCTTCGCCAAGGCTCTTTGTCTGGCTTTTGTCCTTCTTCACCTTCGACGGGCCTTAGGCTTCTGTCACAGGAGTGCATAAAAGATTAGTGCGTCTACTCGTGGTAAGTAACAAAGATGGAAGATGTCATGAAATCATTGTTCACCATATGGATTTACAGCCTGGTAATTTGGTGCTGTATAAAGAGCAATGAGGTGAAAGAACATCCAGTGCGCGTTCCTCTGCCTTGCTTCCATTCAAGCCACTGACAACGTTTCGAAATGCACTTCAGCGACCTCCCCGACAAGGTCATCGACAACATAGTCGCAAGCGTCCTGGTCGACTATATGGACGATGCCATCGCTTCTCCTCCAAAACCAGCCTGGCTTGTTCCATATAGCTCCATCTCAAAGACCTACGTCCGGCGTAACCTGCTCACGCGGCGCGCGCGTCTGGGTCTTGGGCCACTCATCATCCCTGTGGGGTCTGACAAGACGGAGTGGTCGGGAGTGACCAGTAAACAGTTCTACAAGATTGTTTTGATGGGTGTCCAGCTCTTCGGAGATGATCTCGACGCTGCCCCGCTTCTTCCACGTCAGCTACTCGAATGTTGTCTGAAACCTAGGAGGAGAAATGAAGTAATGGACGATGAGGACGACGAAAGCAATTCGGGCTCAGAGGACGATGTCAAGATGGACTTCGAGCTGGATGGCAGGTCAGAAACATACGACGAAGGTGCACTCGATTTGCATTGTACACAGTTGCCCAAGCTAACGGTCTATTCTCGCTGAAAGATTCCGGCAGTGAAACGCCAAACACCCAGGGCAGAGACGCTGGAGATGTTCAAAATCCCTATATAGACTTCGACGACATGAGCGATGGGTCATCCTCCGAGGAAGAGACCGACGATGAAGACGAGGATTCAGACGAGGATTCCGACCAGGACCTGTCCTACGAAGAGACGCTCGAAGAATGGGAACGCTATGAGAAGCTCGATCGCCTCCCGAAAGATCAGATTCTCCCCCTTCTCGCAGCCCATAAACGTATTCGCCAGGCAACATTGAAGGTGCTGAAGGAGACCCTGGGTATTGAAACAGGCGCACTGGGCAACCAAAGGTGCTTTTTTTGCTGCTCGTTCTGCACATTTTATCTTAGGAGGCTTCTTCAGGCTCTATGAAGCAGCCGTCACCGTGTTGCGGAACATCCGTAGAATCTATCGACGGGCACATACACCTGGATTGGCTGCTGGCTCCCTCCTCATGAGCCATGATCCCGTTACTCCATTCATAGACGCGTATCTCGGCTTGTCTATGGCGAATTACTTGATAAGCAGTGCAGACATACTCGTCAACAACGGCAGGCTCTCGAAGGTGGAGAAGACAATGCAGGGAATTCGGTATATACACTTTGGCATCCCAAATCCAATCCTTCGCCCGCATATCGCACAGAGAGCACATATAGCCTACATGCGATGGAGGAGGTGTAAGTCATCAGCAACACTATTCCTTTGAAACCCTCGTTGACATTGATGGGTGGAACAGGGAAGAGGCTGACATTACAAGCAGCCAGGATCCTCGCTATTGGCTGTGCTCTCGTCGAGGTGCAAGACCCAAAACGGCCCAAATGGGTCTTAAATTCTGTGCGTGGCATCTTTTGCGTCCTTCGTTTCGCGATGCTGATGCCCGGGTGGTTATCCGCATTCCAAGGAGTATGCTGCTGCATTTGAGGGAGCGATCCACGGGCTTGAGCTCTTTGAGGAGAAGTATATGGGAAAGGAGTCCTTTGACGTCCTTCCTCCAGCTTTGATCGAGGTTCGTCGGTTGCCCGTTGCCCATCTGTGCCTGGATTAAATTCTCCTGCGTGCAGCATTCCAAAATTATGACGGCCCTTGAGCAGGTGGACGGATTCCGCATCTTGAATGTGGTGAGGGAGAATGAGGCGGTCTTGAACAGCGTTCGGAAGGGTAGCACATTGTTCAAAATCTGGGACCGTCGGAGCAGGGCGAAGACTTCGTTTTATGTCGCTCTGGAGTCGGCCCCAAGGAAATTTTGGCTGGAGGGCGAAGAGGTGATGGAGAGCGCGGTTGTTTGATCGTCGAATGGGATCCTTGACGGTTTTGAGCATCGCTTTGCGATTATATCTGTTCCGTCATTTCATTCTTCTTAGTGCTGTATCGCGTTTATGTGACAAATGTGAGTTTGATTCATAACCTATATGCGAAGGACGACTGGAAAACACTGAGGTACCGAGTGGTCATGCTAGCGAATGTCATCGACGGCTCATTTGCAAGAGTGTATACACCAGCCAGGACAGGGAGTACAACACCACCCAGCGCGAGTACCAACCTCTTACGTCGAGAATATTGCTTCTTCAGAAACGAAGCAAATATACGGCCCTCCTGCACCCAAGCAGCCCGGACCAACGCGCTACCATCGACGATGTGCATCATCGGGTAGAGCACGAGTCCCCCATACAACAACCAGCTGCGTATCGGCCAGGTCCGGAGTCCGGCTTTTACGAATTCGTAGTCGAGTTCTGCGGGCCCTAAGGAATCGATTGGTAGGACGTCGAGTGTTGGGTAGTATCTATGTGTGAGGTAGTGGACTGTCAGGAAGAACAACGACGCGTAGCCAGTGACGCTGATGGGGTGCGTGAGGCGTCTTGGAGGTTGGCCAGGTGGCGAAAGAAGTCGCTTGAGCGTCGCAGAAGCCGCGTGTATCCCCGAGAGGCCCCAGAACAAGTAGAGGTTCTGAAAGAGCTGTTTGGTAGTATTCTCTGCCGAGAAGCTAGGACTTCGTTGAGATGCTTCGTAATAATAGTGGGCAAATATGAATGACGTACCATGGTTTGTGAAGCCAATGAGGACCCGCCTACATTCGCGAGCGCCGGGGCTGAGAGATGGACGAGGAGAAATACCGAAATGAATGGGGTCGTGTAGTGGGCAGTGCGTGTCAAAATTGGCAGGGCTTTCGCTCTAAATCCTTTGTTTGAGGACATATCTTTGCGTAGGGAAGTCCCGATAGATATGTGAGAGCCGCCGAGCCAAAGGAGCGTGAATCCGAGAGCCTCAAGAAAGGAGTTGGATATAGGTGACGAGAAGAGTCGGCACTGGCATCAACGGTTTCTGCCGGCCCGCGATCATCCCGGTGCCCCTGAGCGGCAAACCTGCGTAATAGCTCGGAGGCGACATGAATTTATCAAACACATATGTAGAGGGGTATATAAGGTAGTCCATAAAGCTTTGAATCACGAAAACTCTCAATATACAAATATTTACAAGCGACATAATCAGCCCTTTTCGTATTTTCTGACCGAGTCGATACCATGCCTAAGGGTCTTCAGACTATCGAATCCATCCCACTCTTCCGTCGACAACATCGGAGCAGTGACGTACTCCTGTGCATTCAACTGCTCCAACAGATTCGGCAAGTCTGGATAAAGAGCATGCGCAGCTGCCTCTGCCATCTCCATCTGCTTCAGGCGAGAGATGCGTCCTTTCTCGGCATACCAAGCTGGGTCAAGCTTGATAATACTGGCCATGAACATGTCGATAATACGCGAACGAACTTGGTGTCCCATGGCGGCGTCATAATCCATTCGGTAACTAATTGCCTCGATTAGAGGCTGGCAGAACGGGAGGATGCGCCTCTCTATGGTTGGATAGAGGGTAGCTGGTGGCTTTATGCGACCTAAAAGCACATCCATTGCGAAGCCTGTATAGCCGACTCGTTGTATATTTATAGGACCAGGAGTTGAATTGAAGATATACACGGATGGCTGAGGCAGTCTGAATATCACCGTCGGCGATTCTGGACCCTCGCTGATCTCCCTATAATGCAATGAGAAGTAAAACATTGGCCGACGGTGCCACTCTACTCACATGAAGCACGGATATTTGGTTGGCTTCCATGAGGCCTTACGTTTCATGTCGTTCTCCAAGTTCAAGCGAAATTGCCTGTGCCCTCCTGATGTTTTGAAGACTACTGAAACAAAATGCTGCTTAGGTACGTCACCATTAAGCGCCGCGATGTCGAACAAATTCACCGCCTCCCGAGCATACGAATCGAAGACTAGCGTCTGTGCTATCGCTGTGAGAACGGGAATATATTGCGCGCTGAAGCTAATGATCGGGGGCAATTGCTTCGTGGACGCGTCCTCGACGCGCTGGCGGCGACTATATTGGCCTCCGGTGCACGAAACAATAATAATAATGCTGGAAATAGCGATCGTGCCCAAGCACAATCCGCCCCCGCACCAGTGATGTCGTTGAAATACGAGTCACGAGGGTCGTCGGATTTGTCGAGCCTTGACAATAAAGCTGAGGCTGGGATACGCGCGTGATTGAAGTATGTGAGCGCCGCATGTTTGATCGGATGCGCTACGCCAAGAAATAATTATTTCCTGATAAAGGAAGACACTTGCCAAACTGACCTCTTTGAGCAAGAACTTCGCATTCCAGGCCTGGGAACATTTGAACACCATCGCTGAGGTAGACCATAAAGCACTTTATTCCCCAGTCTTCATCCTTAACAATGAAGCGAGGGAAGACGATGGAAATGACAGGTATTCCGCATGGCGCAGAAGGTAGCATAAATCTGAGTTCGTCGAGTCAGTCTAATCCTATCTGATAATGAAATTATTTATTCACTTTGCCTCAGAGGAGGAGGGTGTATGCAGGTCGAAACTTCCATTGGGCTTGAGGATGGCTGTTGTACCCATGCGTATGGCATCGGTGCCGTGACCGATTTCGGTCATCAAATATTGACCGCTGTGAGAGGGAAGGCTCAGTGTTATATTGAAGGACTATGTAGATAAGAAGAATGGGTGTACGATAGCTCGTACCTCAATACTCTTTTGAGTATCTTGGCGACGTCTGGTCTTTCAGGGGCGTATCTGGCGAGAGTACCAGCAGTCATGTTAAATTGAATATTGACGAGAATCGCAACGGCGCCACCCTATGAAGCAATGGTCAGGTGTGTTTTTTTTGTTAGCCATAGAAATCGCCGAAGGGAAGGTTGGCCTACAAAAGCTCCCAATACCGCGAGGATGCCTCAAGGATGTCGTCTGCTGTGAGATCTAAGTGAAGGGATTCAGTTAATACCTTGCGAAGCCAACAACTATGGAGAGGATGCACTGACTGTACAGTTGGATGACCGCTTTGATCCTTTCGTAGCTGATTCGTGAGCGCTCCTCGAGGAGAAGGAGCCCTGCACGGACCCTGCACAAAGGAATGAGAGCGAGCTCCTTGCTAATCCACATGGCAAGGGATTTTGGAAAAGGTTGAAATAGAATTGCGTTGAGCCCTCGTTCTTATATTTATGCAAATGCCTCGATGTCGAGCTCGAGAAGCAACATTTCTTGGAAGCCAAAAACCGGGATGAGAAGATCTGGGTTACTGACATTGATCGTCGAAGTACCAGGCCCCTGGGTGCATCGTTTACAATATGTCGGCGAACTCGCAAAGCTGATGGAGGTCGTCGTTCTTGAAGACGGGATTCATGGCGTTGGATAACTGGTAAATATAACATAGCTGGAACTGTGAGGAGAATAAGTGGCATATTAGATGTAACTCAGGTTCTCCACTGCCGTAGCTTGGAATTCTAGTTCACTCCTCTCTTGGAGACTCCGATTCATGACTGAACATCCGTTTGAAGGAGAAGTCCTTGTTAAACCCGGTGTTAATGGGCTCGGGCAGCGGAAACCTGTTGCCGAGTCTAACAGGGAGTCGCTCCATCACACATGATGAGGGCTCCAGTTTTCTAATCCATAATCGCGACGTAGTAGTTATCATCATGACAACTCCCAAAAATCCTCCCACAATATAATCACTACTTACCTACAAGCGACTCATGAGAGATCTCTCGTAGTCTTCACGCGGATTCACCCCGTGCTTAAGAGTCTCTAAGCAATCGACAAACCCGTTCCACTCCTCGTTTGATATCATCGGCGCAGTGATGTAGTCCTTCGCCTCCAATTGTTCAACGAAGCTAGGAAGGTCAGGAAGAAGGGCGCAAGCTGCGGCTTCTTGCATCTGTGCTTGCTTCATGCGAGGTATACCCCCTTTCTCCGCGTACCACGCTGGATCGAGCTTGACGGCGCTTGCAACGAACATGTCGATTATTCGAGAGTCGAGTCTGTCCCCCATGGCTGCATCATAAGCCATTCGGTAGGTAATGGCTGCCATTAGCGGCTCGCAGAACGGGAGGATCTGTTTCTCCACCGATGGGTCACGGTGGCTGGTTCCGGATTGAATGATGCCTCGTAGTTCTTCGATCATGTATTGCTCGTGTCGAGATAAAATGTTGTCCGGATACAGGGTAGCTGGTGGCTTCATACGCCCGATGAGGACTTCCACTGCGAATCCTAATTACGCTATCAATAACCACTAGGGCTGAAGGTTTTAACGAGACGTACGTATGGAGGTAGTCAGAATATCGCCATCGGCGATAGCACCTCCTCGTAAATCTCCCTAATGTTTATGAGAATGATGAGAAAAGCGTAAAATTCGGAGTCATTTTCGTCTACTCACGTGAATGACTGACAATTGGTTGATTTCCATAATCCCCTGTGTACCACATCTTTCCCCGAGTTCAAGCGAATTAGCCTGTGCCATTCTAACGGCTCCAGTTTTGAGGAGTGATGAAATGAAATGCTGCCTGAAGATGTGTCCATTGCGAGCCGCAATACCGAACAAATTCACCGCCTCTCGGGCATAGGCATTGAAGACGAGGGTCTGAGCCACAGCTGTGAGGACTGGGATGTACTGTGTACTGAAACTGATGATTGGTCGTGGAAGTCGGGTTGAAGCGTCGATGACGTGTCGGCGCCGGCTATATTCAGCCCCGATGAAGGACACTATATGCATAGCGCCGACAGCCATCATCCCCAGACATAGGCCTCCCCTTATGACACCAGTGATGTCGTTGAAGTATGAGTCGCGAGGGTCGGCTGCCTTATCAAACTTCGACAACAATGCCGATGCTGGGATCCGGGCGTGATTGAAATACGTGAGCGCGTGTTTGACGGGATGTGCGCCACCTATGCCAAGGATCATTAATGACTTCCTGATTAAGGCAAACTCTTTCCATAACTGACCGCGCTGGGGGAGAACTTTGCATTCTACGCCAGGATTCATTTGTACGCCATCGCTCAGGGTGATTACAAAACACTTAATTCCCCAATCTTCATTGTGAACGATAAGTCGAGCAAAGACGACGGAGACGACGGGTATCCCGCACGGAGCGGTGGGCGGCATGAACCTGGGCCATTAAATCAGTTTGATCCCCCGCAGGTCCGACTGTGGAACGAACTTTGCCTCATCTGGAGACGGCGTATGTAATTCAAAGCTTCCATCAGGCATTAGTGTTGCTGTGGTCTTCATTTGTATAGCGTTGGTGCCATGGGCAACCTCGGACATCAAATATTGACCGCTACATGCAAGATGGATCAGTGAAATTTACAAAAGAAAGAACAGAAACTTACGATAACTCGTAATTCAGTACTCTGTCGAGCATATGAGCGATGTCTGGTCTCTCAGTGGCATATCGGGCAAGAGTCCCAGCCGTCATGTTATACTGAATATTGACGAGGATTCCCACCGCGTTGTCCTACGGAGAGCGTGTTAGACGAAGAGCCTTCATACCATCCATCCACATACCATCCCCAGGATGGGATCAGTGCTGAATCCGTCATTAGCAGTCCTCTTGTGTATATGCAATGTTTGGCGTACAAAAGCTCCCAATATCTGGGAGTAGCCTGCAGAATGTCGTCTATTGTGAGACCTTACCGCGATGTATTTTATTATTCGGCTATTTCATTTCATTGATGGAATGGAACTCACTGTAAAGCTGAACGACTGCCTTCGTCCTTTCATAGCTGATCCTCGAGCGCTCCTCGAGGGGAAGAAGTTCTGTGCGAACCCTGAACAGGGGACTGAGAGCAAGCTCGTTGGTAATCCACATAGTGAGGAGGTTTGATAGTTGCTGGGCTCTTGTCGGCAGGGCCTACCAGTATTTTAAAAGAGGCCAGAATAGAATTCACGTCTTCCAGGAGCGCTGAGTGGTGCGCGGTATAGATTGTTCTGATGTCATTGCAAACTCCACGTTCTATTCTAGGTAGAATCTCTTTGATGAGAGGATGTGGTTTTGGAAGATGTGGGCCGATGGTTTGACCAAAAGCATAAGCCCAACAGCCTGAAAATGCAAGGGTGGTGTAATTTCCTTTCCACTATGTAGCAGAGTTACGCACCGACTAGACTCAGGACTACGTTGGCTCTCGACGAATGCCACAACAGATTTCAAAATTGGGTTTCGGGAGAAGCTATCAACGAACCCCGGGTTGGCGAGCTCAGAATCACAGCCCCGAGAGCAACTTAAATTAGACCTTTGCAGACTTATCTGCGATGTGAACGCGCCGAATGATCAATCAGAAATCTTCAAATCTCCCCGTGTGCGAGAAACAACTGAGCTGAGAGCCATGCCGGTCTAGCTTTCGGGGCGCATGGAATCAGGGATTACGAGTAGACTATGCAACCTCTTGACGAGTCTCTTTCATTCATGGTGTACAGCGGCCAAATCCGACCCCCCTAGCAATACGTTAAACACTAACAATCTGGGGTAATTTATTGTTGGAAGGAAGCATTTGGTCTCTAGCTCGAGTTATATTCGAGAACCACGGGTTGACCGCAAACTCATGGTTCTCATGGTAGGGACTGCCGGAGAGTGATCATCAATCGTGAGAGGACTCGGAACAGAATCAAAGGCTTACACATCATCAGACCTTTGATATCTTTGACTTGCATATGTTCAATTGACTTTCTCAGCAACACCACCCTCAAAGAGGACCAAGCCAGTAGAATCCAGCCGAAGCCGACTGGAATCAGCCAGTAGAGTGGTGACAGGTGGAAAGAACCACCGAAGACAATATGGAGAGGTGGTGTGTAAATGATGAACATCCCGAGGCAAGCACCGGAGAGGATGCCAGCGAAGTTCCATTTGTTGGCAACTACCCGCTTCCCGAAGGGATATGAAAGTCTCGCCTTGACAGCAAATACCTGTGCATTGAATGAGACTAGGTTCATGAAGAGCTTAGGCAGTACATACATTGAAGCATTGTGTGATGAATATTGAGAGGTAGACGATCGACTGAGCTTGACCGAAGGCATCAACCTGTCCTTGAGCATCGATCGCTTGGCCACGGCCGTTGATAAAATCAGGGCTCTTTGGAGTAAAATAGGCTACAAGAAAGGTGTCTGCTTAATGAAACTGTACAACTCAGCTAACAACGAGGGTACTTACAGCCGGTAGCCTGCGCTTTCTTTAGATCTGCAGGTGAGAATCCGTGCTTGAAAAACACCACAAAATAAGCGACCAGGCTATGAATTTAAGAGATTCATGAATCATTAAGGGTCCGCTAGTCAAAAGAGAGTTTTGACGCACCACCCAATCATTTCGATCATACCAGCCTCGAGATAAGCATAGCTGAGAAGTTTGCTGTCGACCAACGTTTCGTTCTCCGTTGGCTCCAACACATCCTCCCAAAAGGAGCGACGAAAAGGCGTTTTCAATTTGAAAAGCCATCTTGAAAACTTGCTGAGAGGGATAACTTCCCCTGTCTCCAGGTCTCTTTGCACGGTTCTGGATCGTCGCAGGGCCCGTCGCTTGAGGATCTGAACCGAGTTCTCGCTGACTGGCTTTCGTGGCTTCAGGCGCATCAGTCCATCAGCCGTCTCTGGTTTGTCCCAAGCGAAGGAAAGCTAAATAGCCGGCTCAGCCAAATTCATCCAAAGGAACGAAGCAAGCGCTTACAGCAACGCAAAGTTCGAACCCAAGATCTATTTGAACGATTTTTCAGCCTGTGGTTAGGTTTAAATGAAGACGATACGCACCGATGACCAAGATCAAGACCGCTGATAGTGGTAATGGAATGGGCACAACAACATCTGCCTTTAGGTCAATCATTGCCATTATTTTTCCAAGTCATCCACATACAGAGCAACTGTGGTATGACCTCCGGAGTACTGTGCGAAAGAGTGTATCTACGCAACTCATTGAGCTGGTGGCTGCATTGCCTCAAACCGGGATCCTTACTGGATGGAACGTTTAAGGTTTACGAAAATTTGACGTCCTTCAGCAACACCTTCTATTCGAGAGTTTAGCAGGCCATAAATGTAGAGATTGAGTTCCTATACTTACTGACTGTAGAGGCGAAATTGTCATCTATCGAAGAACCAAGATCAAAGTCAGTGATACGTGATTGCTTCAAGTAAAAGGTCGTACCAAGGAGGATCATGTTCGCCGCTTCTTTGGATACGTCGGAGCCAGAAATATTCATTGCAATTCCAAGATCTGCCTTCTTCAGAGCAGGAGAGTCGTTTACACCGTCGCCAGTACTGCAAAAGATGTCGAACTGTGAGCCTGGTGCCACAGCTCCGAAAAACACTTACACTCCGACAATATGGCCCAAGGCCTGAGCACGTTTGACTAAATGACGGCTGCGGTCAGCTGCTTCCGTTTCGACCTGTGATGAGATGAATAAGATGGATATCTGACCGATTTCCAGCTTGTGCTTGGGAGACGTGCGAGCGAAAACGATCTCTTCCTTGCTGAAGACTGACGGCAAAGTCAGAATGGCGATGGCTGCAGAATTTGGCCTTGAGACATACTTCGATCCCATTGCCATCCTTGTAGAGAATCGATATCGTCTCCATGAACAACAATCGCGCTACATTCGTCTTCGTAGATATCCTGTACTGCCCTGCCAGTTTTTGCAGCAAGAGCTTCTCGAGTATCTCCTAGAATAAGATTAATCTTCCGGGCAATGGCTTCGGCCGTCTTCGGGTGGTCGCCTACTCGTGTGGAAGGTCAGAATCTGAGAGCGAGATGGAATAAACGACAAACCTGTGATCATCATGACCTTGATTCCGGCCAAACGAAGTGTCCCAATCGCCTCGCGCACACCGTGCTTTGGCGGATCTTCCAGAGAAACGAGCCCAACAAAGCAATACTCGAAACTAGGGTGCTGATTGTCTGTCCTGGAGAAGGGATAACCGGCCGGATACCGGTCTCCAGGCAGTAGTGATCGAGCACAGGCAATGACACGGTGACCTCTTGAAGTCATGTACTATTAATGAAACATCAAGCCAAAAGTCCACTGCAGGCAGGTTCCAACTTACATCGTAAGCGGCCTCGTATTCCTTTCCGAAGTCGTCGGTAATGGGGACCTCGCTCCCATTCTTCAAGTATGTTGTGCATTTCGCAAGAACTCGCTCAGGAGCCCCCTTGATATATGCGGTCAAGAGCCCGGACGAGTGTGGCTTGTTCAACTATAATTTGATCGTTTGTAAGTGACGGGCCGTAAATTGATGCATTACCACTTACAACCACAAGGGCCCATTTGTTTGTTGAGTTGAAAGGCACTGTCATTAAAAAGACGATAAGCGCCGGACATTAAAAGGAAGACGACAGCGACAGTGCACCTTCGAACACCTTAGGGTGGTTCTTGACATGGGTTTCATAATCAATGCGAAGATGACGACCAACAAAGCGGATAAGACCTGTCTCTGTTGCGTCGCCGAGAATGACCCTCTGATCGAAGGACACATCGGTTCTGTCAAACTTGATTCTAGAATTGAGGGCAGCAATGTCAACCATTTCCTTCATGCCTGGTGCATCCATTGAGAAATTTTTTTGTTGTTCGGTCGTCGTTGTTGGATTGGAAGGCGGAGTGCATCGCTTCTCCACTCCAGAGGTTCGTGACCTGGGCACCAGTTAGTGATAAACCCTTCGCAGAAGGTTCTTGTACATACAGTCATTTGGTTACGAGTCAGAGTGCCAGTCTTATCCGTCGCGAGAAGGGTAAGCTGAAGAAAGGAAGGCATCAACATAAGCCATAGCGCTTAAAATTAAACTCATGCTTTACCGAACCTGTATTCAGTCAGCAAGCGAACGACATATCAAGCGCAAGGAGACGTACCGAGGGTTTCAACACCTTGCAGATCTTTGACCAGAACGTTTTGTTTTGCCATCCGCTTGGCAGCGATTGACAGAAGAAGGGTAACCACAGAAGGGAGACCCTCAGGTACGAAGGCCACTAGAATGGAGACCGCGAAGGTGACCGTTTGTGCTGCCTTGCCTCTATAGACCGTCGAAATACCCACAGCGAAGAAAATAATGGCAAACAGAATGGCGATGGCAGATACAATGACAACAAATCGACCACTAAGGGCATAATTAGTACGGTGCATCATGGAGGAAGATGAAATGAATACATCTCGACAGCAAGAGGGCTTTCATTAGCGCTCTCTCCTCCGGTCAAACTTGCAATTTGTCCAATGAAACTGTGATCGCCGGTCCTCGTAACAACTGGAGAAACTGTAAATACTCGGGCAACAAAGGAAAGGGGGAAAATATAACTTACTTCCCCATCCTTCACCGTTGACTACCAACGTGGAATTAAATACCAGATTCTCGGCCTCGACAGGTCGTAACTTCGAGCCAGTGGGTAATGCATGTCGTTCTTGAGGTTCCGATTCTCCGCTTAAACTGCTATTGTCGACCCTGAGATCCGTTGACGAGAACAAGAGGAGGTCCGCTGGTATCTTATCTCCGCTTCGCTGTTTGGGGAAGCGAGTTGAAGTAACAAATTTTGGGACAGGAAGAGAACACATACGAGGAGCACAACATCACCTTTGACAAGATCTGCCGCAGGAATGGTCGAAAGAGTGCCTTCGCGCAGACCCGGCATGAAGGTGGGATCATGGCGAGGAACGACGCCAGAATAGCTTCAGACTTCTGAATTTGGTAGAAGTCGATTGAGGCGTTAATGAACGCCACCAGAATCAATATTCCGCCCAGGTATGTGTTTTGGAAATTGCCCTGTTGGTGGTAATTCAGCTGCGATCTATATGCGAACGAATTTTGGAACTGACATGAAAGTCGATACCAAGTAGAACGTATTCCAGAACTCCGGCGATCATCAGTAAAATGTTAAACATGGTGAAAAGACGGTCCAAAAACTGGCGAAGACGATCAGAAGATGAAAGAAGATATGCTATGGGAAAAGTAGCCATACCTTCCGAAATACACTCTTCTTTTTAGGAGGAGTGAGGACATTGGGCCCATTTTCTTGAAGTCGTTGCTCGACTTGGTCGGCAGCAAGTCCATAAGACTGGGCAGGGTCCTTTACGTCGAAATGGGTCTTCAGAATGTCTTCGAGTTTCTTAAACGAAAGCTTGTGTTCGAAGATATCCAGGTGCATCTCGCCTCGGGCCTTGGAGTCTTTAGATGATGGGTGCAAATGTTCATATCCAGCGGCCGCGAGATCTTGTTCTTCCTGTGTGAGCGTCCGCCCCATCTCCACGCTCACGGGACAGTTTTTCTCTCCTCGTTGGGTATGGCCATCCTCTGGGAACGCGACGATTTTTGGCGCGACGTGTTCCTCGATCCCATGAGTGATGGCGTCTGAAGAGGGATTATGACCTTCCATGACGTGGGTGTTCCGAAAGATTGAAGTTTTAGATTGAGCAGCCAGGTATAAGAAGGACAGGAAAACACCCTTACCCGTGTTTATCTGAACAATCCCAGAACTGTAGGAACATAACTAACCCCGACGCACGGATCTCGAAAAAATAAGAATTGAGGCCGACTAGTGGCGGTAGGAGAGAATGTGTCCAACAGAAGGACGAACGGCCAAAAGCCCTCAAGCAAAACGTACAAGCCCTGCATGAATGCGATCTATTTTCAGAGCTGCAGTCCCCATTTAGTACGGCGACCAGATGGTGCTTCGAAGGGGTTGAGGAACGAGTGAAAATTCGTCAGCCAACGAATACAGGTTCAGCCTCGAGGCGGCTGGCATAGCCCGCAGATGATCTTCTGGGCGATACAAGCCGCGCTGGGTGGAGCGGAGACCAACTACTGACATCGGAGACTAGAACTAGAAGTCAAAGAGACGCAGAGTCAAAAGCAAATTGGTGTGCATGGCCACAGTAGGTTACTCACAGGCGATGGCGTGCTGGTAATAAGAGACGCCCATTCGATATCGATGTCGTTCGTGAAGCTTGAAGCTCGCGACAATTCACCGCCGACTCAGCATATTTGGGCACCGACTCTGATTCAGACGTGTCTGACCATAAAGATACGTATGATAGAACGAGGAAGGCCGAGATTTGGGACAGTGGACGATGAATTTATGTCTTGACGATTGGTGTGGTGGAGGATCCACCTCGAAGGTTCGTGTTAAGGTAGTGAAAGTCAGTGAGAGACGCAGCGGTGTTGAGCAGGATGTTCGCACGGTCCACCAAGCCTTCCCTGCAAACCAACAGGTTTCCCTTCCCACCGATGTACACAAAAATTATAGCTAAAAATGTGTGGTGTAGTCGTATCCATTTCTCACTTAATCGCCAAAATTGTGTGCCTTGCAGGATGATCAACATATGGTTAGCATTCGCCACTTTGCGAAGTTATGAGCCATCTTCACTGCGACATTCTATTCAAGTTGGAGGAGACTGAGCGAGCCATGAACGTCCATCGTAGGGAGAATTAGACGGTCATTGAGCGGCTCTAGCCCAGAAAGGCTACTGTAGGTGGGCTGGAACAGTGAGGCCGTCTGTGATAATAATAGCCCTTAGGGCAGACGATGTTGTCCACAAAAGTAACTTAGTGCTTCCAACTATGGAGCAATTAGAATCAACACGCATACAGGCTGGGAGGGTGAAACGACACACATTTTTACATGCCTATCCCTTCCGCCACTGACGACCTTGTCTGCAACGAAGTCTACACAATACACCTCATCGGTATGCCCAGGTAAGTCAATCTTAATTTTATACGTCTTCAAGTCCCATATCTGCACACCATTCAGCAAATTTCTGAGAAAGAGGAAAGAACACGAACTTTGAGAGTGCTATCCTTGCTCGCACTGATTAACATCCTTGAATCTGCGCTCCAAGCAAGACGGTATACAGCCCCGACATGTCCACGGAGAGTAGCGACAAATTTGCCCGTTCTCCCCTCCCATATCCTCACTGAGTTGTCCCATGCCGCAGACGCAGCCCAACGGCCATCCGGAGAGAAAGCAACATGAGATATTTGTCGTTGATGGCCTGTTAGGCGGGCAACAGGTTTGGTGACAGAGTGTTTCGGGGATTCTGCCGATGCTGGCGATGACGAAGGGAAAGGAGACCACAGGAAGAGGGTGTGGTCGTCCGAGCCCGAGATGAGGAGTTCTGGAGTCGTCTTAAGGAGATTGTCGTAGCGGGCTTTCGCCATTTGTTTTGCTAGTGGCAATAAGACCAATAAGCAACGGCGCTTAGACGAATGCGAGGGAAATTACCTTCTTCGTCTGACAAAGGTTTCTTCCCTGTATGATCGAATGGTCCAGTCCGCAGCACGAAGTCGGTATTCAACGCCAAGGTCGTTACCCAATGAGCGTGTTCTTTAAGAGTATGGAGGGGCTGCCCTCGTTCTGCATCCCAAATCCTGACAGTCCTATCGCTGCTCGCAGTATACAGGACACCCTTCGGACCACCGCTTCCTCCCCATTTTACGACATTGACGCTGGCCGAGTGACCGCCGAGGGTATATTCAGTCTTGCGTGTCGAAGTTGACCATATGCGTACGCTGCCATCCTTTGAAGAAGAAGCAAGCCGAGGAGTTGTTGGGTTTCTAAAGAAAGTCAGAGTCTGCACAGACTTCTGTTGCAAGGGCAACGACGTACATATGAGCGGGCTCCCACGCAAGAGATGTAACCCATTTTGAATGTCCTCTCAGCGCATCTCCGAAAGGCTTTCCGGTTTTTGGATCCCAAAGTCGAACCTGGATATCAATGAGCAGTTGTATAGGTATCGGCTTGACGAAAAATACACACATGGCCATCATGTCCCCCAGTAGCCAACTTTCTTTCCATCGGTTCCCATTCGACGCAAAGCACCCACCCTTTGTGGCCAGAAAGTGTGTGAGAGGGTGTTTCCGTGTTGAGATCCCATAAACGTGCGTTTGTATCGCCTGAACCAGTGGCGAGGAGATTTCCTGTTGGTGAAAATGACGCGCAAAGGATAGGCGAAGTATGGCCTGGACAGGGATAAATCAAATGTCGACTCATTAAAGGAAATAACCAACCAGACAATGTCGAGGAGCACCGTGTTGCTGGCCTCACTCGGAACACGCTCTGAGGCGAACAGTGAACGATGATAACGTCTTCTGGCGTAACGTCTGCAGTAGTATGGTTGAGAACGTCCGCCTCGATCGACTTTGACAGCACGATTTGTGTCGGAGCACCAGGTGCAGCGTTTTTATCCACAGGAAGCTTGACATAGAACGCAAAGGGTACTGGGTCGTCTTCCTGAGCGCATCTGTTAGTTTCGGTGATGATTCCACAGATTGAACCGGACGAGAGAATAAATATACATACGCTCTTGCTTAGCTTGTTTACGAGAGCCTCTAGTCCCTCTCTCGATACGTTTGCGGGCAGACTGACTGCAGGTGCTAGCGATTTGCCGTCTTCCTCAGAGACGAATTGAACGACGACGTTGGGGGTCGGAACAACGGGTTCTGGCTCTGGTTCTGGAATGCCATGGTAGACCTTCTGGCGCTTTGGAGGCGGAAGTAATGTGGCCATGCTGGAAGGAGGGGCAAATAAATGAGGATGAAAGGCGAAGATAAGATCGTGTCACAGTACGCGATGAAGGTATGCGGAGAGTACAAGCCCGGTTCAAAAAAATTACAGACTGTTCGGCAGCGGCCCGCTGTTCCGTTCCTCCCTCTTTCAGAAGGCCTTGACCGTTCAAACCCTGGAGCACTCTATATGATCTGAAAGCTTCTTGGAGAAGAATTACGGCTATTTATAGACGAATAAAATTCGGATTGAACACGAGAAGCTTAAGTTGACATTTCTACACGGGGCAACAGTACTTAGCAGTATCAGCAAAAGAGGAGATCTAGCTTTGGCGTCTTTTCGGTCTTGAAGTACTGCCGCCAGAAACGTCGGAGACGAGAAGACCGCACGGGACATTAAATAGTTCAAAGGACGGCCCATAGCGATGCCGCAGAGAATAAGTAGTTGATATCTTGAACGTAATTGATATGCACCATGTTAGCCACCAGCGAAAAAATCGTGGC
The DNA here is from genome assembly GCA_027627235.1 of Agrocybe chaxingu. Lineage (NCBI taxonomy): Eukaryota > Fungi > Basidiomycota > Agaricomycetes > Agaricales > Agrocybaceae > Agrocybe > Agrocybe chaxingu. Next base: position 21,405 of record JANKHO010000030.1, on the reverse strand, counting down.
TAGGCCTCGATTCCTCCGAAGTTGCTTCCCGCTGCTTGCTTACAGGTCGATGGACGACGAAAAAATGAATTAATTATAGCATTCAGGGGGGAAATCCAGTAACACATCTTAGAAATATGTTGTCCAGAGTACTGGAACTGCAAACTTTCTAGCTGACGGGCGAACCAAAGATCCAATGGGAGATTACGGCGGACAGGTGGGCTTGCGGGCTTCGGTTCGGTGATAATATAGGAGCAGCCTCCAAGCAAGTTTTGGAGCACTGGGAAGAAGGGCCCTTCTCACTCTGGACAAAAACCTCTCCCAATGCGTGAAGTGAGTAGCCTGCTGATGCGACAAGTTCTGAAATTGCTGGAGGAAGACAAACTCAAAGTAACATGGCCCATGCCGCCAAGAAGCCATTAGATCCTCAAAATCTGCCTCGCAGCGGGGTGCGCAAGCTGGAATATCAGGCAGCAAGACTAGGCCAGGAGGTATTCAAAGTTGGCGGATTTCTTCACCCAGTGGCACTGCATCGAGGGAAAGAAATGACACTGCCGTTCTTCTTAGTCGAAGAGGAGTGGGATAACGTCAGAAACAAGGTCTCTGCGCTTCGTTAGAGTCTATTCCAGTTGCAAAAGGAATATTTGCGACTGGGACCTGGGTTGCCGGTGTCGACTTTCGAAGCCTGGAAGAGGACCTTGAGAAGTTTCAAGTTACGCAGACTGGCTTTGCTGGATGTTATCGTCGCATTCAAACAGGTTGCGGGTAAATAAAGCCATTTCTAGGGGTCGTAAAAGACCTTCATTTGCCTCCGTGGTCGATTTTTTGGAACCCCGCCGTGACCTGGGCCACAACCGAAACCCTCTGCGAACGGCTGACACGGCTCTCAAGAGCAAGTTCTCCAACTGCTATTCAAGGGTCAGCGTATAATCGCCTTCAATATCGATTATGTCCTACAGATATGGCACCCGACAACAGACGAAATCCCTGCAGGCTCCAGACATCGAGCAGGCAGATGGACATAGACCACGGTCTCCAGCGCCAATTCAACAATTCGTGCGTCTACCAAGTTCCTGGGGGATGTGGTATGTTGGCTTCAGGAATTTTTTAAAGGGTGAATATCGCGGGAGGTGGGAGATTAGAAGGACGGCTGGGAGAAGAGATGGAGAAAGTACGGCAGGGTGCGTTTGTTCCTCTCCTCATCTTCGTGCATGGCCACAACGGGCCAGACATCCGAGGACCGGCTCAAAACGCGATTCATAAACGACAACGTCTTGCCCACCACAAGATCACCATGCTGCAGCGAGTAGAAAACCTACGACAGCATCTCCAAGGTCTTCTACAGCCACTCGAGCCACTTGACCATCTTCAGCGCCACATATGAAACCAGAGGTTTCTGCAGAGGTTTTTTCTTTGGAGCCGATGGAGTCAAATCTGTTGCACTCGACGGAGCTCTTGAGAAGCAGCGACCTCAGGCTCGCTCGTTGACAGCTCTCTGTCCTAGCTTGAAATGCTATTCTTGAGCCTCTGGTTCTCGTTGTTTCCGCAAACACCTCAGGCGACCTCAACCGCCGAAATACCTCGGATGTCCTCCTGGGGCGCAGCATCTGGGAAGGAGCCTTGCTTCGTCGAAAATCTTCTAGGCAGCCTTCTATCTCGTATCCTGTGGATGATGGCCCAGGGCAATTCAACCGTCAGGCATACGGTGGACGTGATATGTTGCTCCAGCTGCCAGCACGTTAAGGACGATTGAATTCGTCAGATAGCTGGTCCTTCTTCAATTTGGTGAGCCGCTTGTTTATAATCCTATTCTCTATCCCTCGGCTTTTCTGCCAGTTGGATCGTTGTCCGAAGCCCACAAACTTCAGCCATGCACAGTACCCAAGGTTTCCTGGTTCAAAGGGAAATCTTGCTCAATCTTGCTGCCTGAGGCGACGCACTGGTCGGTGGAAGGCTCTTGCATCGTCGACCTTGGTCCTTCTGTCTTGATTCTTGACAAATCACACCTGGGTCGGACATGTTGTGGCACACAAATTTCTGCTCGAACACATGAGCACTGTTCATATATGATGGACGGGAACCAGGATTGTTGGTGACTCACTGTGTTTTCGCATTCCTCCCTGTGACACAATTACGGTCTCACGATGTCCGAGATGTCCGTTGAGGCTTAGGAAACCGCAACTGGGATAGAATTCGCGGTTTTACGGGTAAGACAACTCTCGAAGGGGTGGGGGGGATTTGATTTATGTCGTCATCCACGGGGATCTGGCAAGAAGGGACCCTCGTACGTCGTCGGATCGAAAGATGCCCGAACAGGCAACATTCAGTGTTCACAACGCAGCAGTCTGGTTTTGGTTCACGAGGGGCGAAGGGGATGGGCGAACACCGTTCTCGTCGTCGGCTTGAATTTGCCGCAGAGCTGGACCCAGAAAGGCCTGAAATCGTTGGCCGTGGTTTCAAATGCAGTCGACAGGCTGCTCACCAGATGGCAGCGACAACAAGCAAGTCTCCTGTGAACCTCGTACTGGAGAGCCGTAATACCGAGGTCTCTTCGTCTCTTCTTGAAGCCTGAACGGTTCTCATGGCTCGGGCTGTTGTGGGTGACCCTGGGTTCCCCTGTAAGGCTGGCTAGTTCTGGTGCCGCTGCTGTCGACTCTGTCACGGCTCTCGAGCATGCCCTACAAAGTGGGAGTCAGATGGTTTGGATGTGGGTCTTAAAGGTTGTACTCACTCGAAGTTTACTGTGGACATGGAGCCCGTCGAATATTCTTCTCAAACAGCTATCCGAACGAGTTCCTGGCTAAACTGGGCGCTATTTCTTCAGTTGACGGGCTGGTTCCAAGGGAAAAACCTCTTCTGAACATTAATATCGCAACATCCATACTTGACGGAGAACCGGTGAAAGGTGGGCGATAGAGAGGTGATCAAGCCGTGAAATCGTTCGGGGCAAGTGTACCTGCCATCAGGTGTTATTTCCACCATGTTGATGCGTGAACTGCATTTAGGAGCAACTTTTCTCTACCTTCCCGAAATACAATTTGAGTTCAGGAGGCGCCATATAAGGCTCTCTAGCTCAGTAAGGGTCGTCTCTCGCTCTCTTCCATCTCCCACCTCCTCCGCAACATTTTTTCCCTACCCAACACGTTCATTTCTCCCTTTCTACAGGTGCTTGCAGGCGCCTTGCTCATAATCTTGGTCTATTATTTCCGACACGTCTTCTTTCCATGCTGCCAGCCACGAATATTCGGGCCTCGTTGACCAGGAAACCCCCGGAGGTCGTCACTGTCGCGCGTCAATTGAGGTATCCTTCACGTTCCGTTGACAGCATTCAATGGAAGCAGATCCAAGTTACGGTGAATTCTCGTATATGTTTCCCTAGCAGATATAGTGCTTAATGGGGTTTTTGGGTCTAGAAGACTGAAGGCTTCCGCCCCACTATATCTTTCATGTATTCTCCAGCCGGAGAGAACGTTGGGCCTGTTCTCTGCTCATCTCATCCTCTCGACTTATACGGGACTGCACTAGGCTACCGTCGATCTTGACGTCGATGCCATGAGCGTCTGTGACGAGAACGTTCACAAAGCACAAGGTCGTTCCACGGTGGGTCTCTTTTTTCTATCTTACTATTAATCGTCGTCGCTTATGACCGTGATTGGGCAGGCAATATCTTCGGTGCTTTCATGGTCAATGAGGATTATTTGGGCCTCTCGCTACATTTTACGGCGGAATTCCCATTCCCCCTCCCAGTGACCCACGTTATGCAGGTCACCAACTTACGGACTCTTTCTTATCTTCTTGGGCGTATTATTCTCACTGCAGAAGGGACCCCCTATTACCATTCGGAGTGTTGATATTCGGGAATGCATTCGCAACTGAGTCATGACGTGAACAATTGAAGAAAAACAGCAAAACCAGGACGATGTTTGTGCGAACTTTTCAACAACGATATGTATACATGAACACGCCGAGCGCAACTATGGCGCCTATTCACAATGAAATCTCCAAGCAATAGAGATTGCTAAAAATAGGGTGATCCGCAAGCATGTCAGTCGACGATCCTTTCGAACTCAAAGAAGCACTGGTCTCCAACAGGTCGAGCCTGGCGGATCAAATTCATCGTTAGATTGTGCAGTCGAAAAGCCTGGAAATAAACACTCTGCACATACCTGATGAATGTCGTTTCTATCCGGAACTGGGATCTTCGTTATATGTTTGCCGTTCTTGTCGACGATGTCGAAGTCGAAGCCCGCCAACATCATGGTGACTATGACCTTGATTTCCAACTTGGCTACCTTCATCCCAGTGCAAGGATGACGCCCTTTACGAGGTCGCTTCAGGCGGTATAAAACATAAGATTCCAAACTGGAGACCTACCAGCACCCCAGCCCACAAAACCAAAAGTGGTCTTCTTGTCCTCTTCGCGTCCTGGATCATACCTGCCGGGATCGAATTCGCGCGGGTTGGTATAAATCTCCGAATTCAGGTGTACGTCGGCAACATTGTAGGCGACGAAATCGCCCTGCTGGATCGTGCCGTTCGACACGCTGAACTCGTCAATGACGTTTCGGCGGAGGAATGTGTTGGTAAGCGTGACACGGAGGGTTTCGCGGATGACGGCTTCCATGACGGGCATTTCGTCCTCCCAGGCTGAGATGGGGATTGTGGCGAGCCGTCTCGAGAGACTTTCGGTGGACAGGGTGTTGGTGTGCTTTTCGATGAGGGCTTTGACCTCTGCCTTTGCCTTTGCCATCCACTCCTCGTGTGAAGCTAGATAGACAAGTGCCCAGCAGGCTAGACAAAATAGTTAGCAGGCTAGTACGAAATGGGTGACCAAGGCGCTCACAGATCATGCCAGTATTGACCACACCCGCAAAAATAATGTTGACGATGAACTGTGAAAGGAAGTAAATGACTCGAAATCCAGCCTCTGGCCTGCTCGATTGTTGCACTTACCTCAACGACCTCGGTAGTCGACTGGCCTTGGCCGAGCAAGACGTCAACTGCATCGGACGACGGAACTGCCGCCTTCCGCCTGGCTTCTACAATGTCGTAAATTTTTGTAAATAATTCCTTCGTCGCAGTCCTCTTTCGTTTCTTTGCAGGACCTGGGAACCAAGGCAGAAGCAGAGCCGTAGGTGTAGAGCTCTTTTCCAGCTGCCAATAGAGTTTTTGCAGCTCGTCGAGGGTTGCCCTGTCTTTTGCGAGTTCGGAGCAGCTCGCCATCCGGACTGTCATCTGGAATACGAGCTGCGAAACTGTCAGCGACAGTCTCAGAGCAGGCCTCAGAGAGATAGGCGCACGTCGTAAATATTCTTGAAAGGATCGAAGCGGCCTTTCTTTCCCCAGCCTATCATGCGAACGTTGACATCTTCGAGCAAAGACGGCAACACTAAGACGATGTCAGCTATTTGAGACAACGTCTGACCCTTGGCGGGGTCCTTACTCTCGGTCAAACGTCTCTTGCCTAACAGAGTCAGAATGTGCTTGTTGAACCAGGAGGCATCGTCGCCATTATGGGTGTTGATGGCAATATCCTGGAGGCGAGGGGCCTACATAGGAATCAATCTCACAATGTTGCAGATCCTGGGGAAAGGGCCTTACAGCACCGAAGAGAATCTTGTAGCCTTCGGTGAAATTGAGGCTCTTAGTATCGAAGAAGGCTTTCCGGGCCTCTTCCCCCCTCAGAGCCACTACTTGGTGCTAAGAGAGGCGAATTCACTCAGCGAGTTGTCGCTAGTACGAGAATGGATGAGGCGATCATACCTGCAAGACCTGGAACCTGAAGTGAGGAGCCGCGGATGCTTTAAAGTGACCCAATATGAAGTCGGTCCTCTTGCTGAAGAACGTCCATGCGGTGGCAACTGGGAAACCACCAAGCTGTCTGATCGAACCCTTTGGGCTCGGAAGAAAGAGGCGATAGACATAGAATACAAGGAAGGCGAGACACAAGGTAGACACCGACTTCAGGATGTTGAGATCCCCCCCAGCCTCAGCTGAGAAGGCTTCGAGAGCGGGGAAGCTTGCGAAAGTCGCGTTAAACGACATGGTCCTATATCGAGAGGGAGCACAGTTGCAAGAACCACGTTAGCCTATGAAGTGGCTGAGTTTTCTACACTTGCAGGGCCGGTTATGAGATAAGCAAAATGACTATTCCGCGCCGCGACTTACACCTTCTGCTCCATGAGAAGAGAAGACGGTCCACCCAAGCACCGGTTTGAACGACATTGACGTGCAGAAACGGCGTTTTGCGAGACATCTGGATCTTCCGAAACTGTCTTGGCAATCTCTTGCATTGGAAACATTGCTCATTCGTTCGTTTCCTTTAGCGTCGACAGGATAGCGATGAAGGAATCGTATTGTCTGGAGTAACCTTAGTTGAACGACGGATATTTGCCAAGATCTTGCAGCCGATAGTATTTTGGAGTCTTCAGGAGCCAACCATGTGATCCGAATCCGAGGTAAAGAGAACTGAAGAAGTCGATCGTTTGTGAGATTATTTTGAAGGTGAGAAATCGATTGCCCACTTGTGAGATCACTTCGCCGTATCAGCGAGCATGGACAAGACAAGCTAGACGTGAGGGTTTCTTTGACGATGATAGTTAGAGGAACGAACGACGTAGAGTCTTTGCAAGGGTAATTTACCTCTTCTATCCCTTCACAGTGCGCAACGGGTTGGAGACCCGGTTCCTAGAGGAGGCCTGCGATTAGCTACTTTTCAGACCCCATTGATGAGGTTGCTAACCGAAGACGTTGCGTCGTCTTTTGAGAGTTGGTTGATTGGTTCGCGGACAAGTAGACCGAGCTCAAAAGGTCCAAAAGTGGGCGAAAGGACGTTGGGTTGCACAAGGGCCGGACTCTTGGTTGAATGATGCGAGGATTAGACGAGAGTAGTTATGTAGAAATTGGCTGGGCCCCAGAGGGAAATTTTCGGATGTAAAAAGGCCTCATCCTTGAAGCTTTGAAGTGTATACGCGGCGTCATTACTTGAGGCCGTTCGCCGTAAAAGTCAAGAGGAAAGGCTAGTTTAGGGGTCTTTGGTCCCGTTTTCGTTCAGGGACCACCCCCCCGCACTCGCACCTTGGCCGCTCAGCCACAGATTTCCGCGCTGTTTGCTGCGATTTAGCTTCTCCGGACCTCTATATCACGCACACTACTCACGGTCCTGCAAATCATGGGGACATTGAAGAATTGCTTCCACCCTGGAGTATCGCCAATCCTTGATGCGAGAGATGAGGCTTAGGCATATGTGCTATGCCTCTGACCATCTCTCTTCAAACCTCAACAGCCATTCGCCGTCGATGAAACTAAGGGTAGTGCTGGAGATTGGTCCCAAATGCTACTATCTGGGCCCATTCTGCGGTCCAACGGTGGGTATTTTGTTGGGGGAGAGGATGAATTGGATACATTTGGTGCAAAGTACGTCTTCCTCATCCTTTCCTTCCTGCACCTATGAAACGATGTTGTATAAAATTTAGCACAACTCCCTGCCCTATTTTCCACCTACCTCCTTTGTATCAAAAACGCCGCCAGGCTGCAGGGTTAGTCGGCAGATTGGCAGTCACTGCCTCCGACGACCACTGGCACCTCCAGCAGGGCATCGACCGTCTTTCATCGATTCCTTCTTGCTAATGGCCGCTCTCGATGGCCAGCTTGGTGCACCGTCGTCAAATTAGGCCGCACTGCAAATTCGGTCTAATATGACTCCATGTTGATCGTCGGACATCGAGGACTCAGGGTCACCATTCCGGCTCATCCATTCACAAAGTATTGGTCCTCTAGAGCCTCTTGCTTCGCTACAACACTCGTCGAGTCTCTCAGCCCTCAGGTGCCAATGCGCGGCATCTTCACCTCAAGACATTCGCCCAAATTGGTCGATTAGCCAAAGCTCGTGCCTCAAGAAAATGGGCTCCAAATTGTCGGCCAGTCCTCCTCGCTCAGGTGTGTGGCCTCTTCTTGCGTCTAATATCTTCATTCTTCGCCGGCGAAACTTGTGCTGGGCGATACTGCCAAAGCTCTAGTTCTGCTACTGCTGCCTCCAGGTTTTCAAGCTTTTAGATCGCATTTCGCAGTGCATTTCGACCGCCGTGCTACAAGTCTATGGGCCAATTCGGTTGGCGTGGCCGCTCTTAGAACTATCCTTCGTCTTGCACCTTCGCCTTGCATGATCTTCCTCCTTGATCCTTTGTCTTTGGGCTTGACTCAGCCTTAAAGCTCAATCGATTCGGACACATTGGCGCACACCACAGCCTGGTCAAAAACATGGGCATTTCATACATGATGGTTGGGAACAAAGGCGTAGGATGACTCACGTCGACTGTAGTTCCTCCCCTTTTCTTGGTCACTTTGTCACACCTGTGACAGTCCTGCTCGGAAGCTCTGGACGGGGAGGTGGGGATGGATTTGAGAATTGGGGATGGATTCCAGGATATCAAGAGGACGAGCGTGTCATAATGGTACCAAATTGCCTGGGAACAGATGAAGACGGCCCATGTCGATAGCGAGAGGGGCCAGTTATGGGGCGTCTTACTCAATGCGGCCGGTCAGAGCATTCACTAGCGAGGATTTGCCCCCTCCCTAGACGGTACTTCTCCGAATATGGCTCTCGAACTATAATCAAAGCCCGGTCGGGCTTAGGATATGGCTACTAGGCCGCTTTCTGTTCCGTTCTGCTTGTATTCATGGCGTTCAGCGTTATGGATGGGGTGTTGTATCGAGAATGAGAGAGGTTACTCTCTCTACCATCTCCCAGCTGGAGAGCATCGTATGCGTCTCTGCTCGATATTCGTGGCGGTGTCATTGGACGTCATAGCCAGAAACTGGGCGGAAAAGGGAAAGGTCGCGATATTTCCACAGTGGTTTTCACCTCATCATTTGCTGTGGCAACGACTGGTTTAATGAACGTGTTGAATTGAATGCTCTCTTCCAGGACCCCCAATTATGTTCTATAAGGACGAATAATAAGCGAAGTTTCGATGAAGTTGAATTCGGCGCACCTGGGATGACATTCAACCTTCTATTAGCTAAGGCGGCAGCGCTTGTTCTGTGGTACCCCTGCCTGGCTCCCTTTCATTCTTGGAATGAGCCGCCACTTTCTTGGTCGACTGATGCGTCCTCGAGGATGTATGGATTTCTAAAGGGCTGGCGGTGACAAGGAAGGCGAAGATGCAGTACGGGTACGTCGATCATAATCTACTGACATATAAGGATTCGCTGATGGGTTAATTGAATTTAGTATCTCTGGTCCCAACAGTGAGTTTGAAAGCCCGCCTGGCTTATAAAAGGGCGTCAAACGATCCCAGGGCCAGCTTTCTGTCTCTGTCCCCTTCTTCCTCCTCAAGCACACATTTTTGCTGCCCAGCACGGCCCTCATCGACTATCTACGTACATTGCTCGCCGTTGGGGTCTTGCTACTGTTCTACAAATACCGGCGAGCGGTGTACATCTCCTGTATGCCAAGAATCGTCTTCCTTCGTTGAACATGGCTAGATACTGTGGGGAGAATGTCGCCTTTGCCTTTGACTCCCATTGTCTGCCATCGAAACTGACGCTGACGGTGATTCCTGTTCATTGTTAATCGCTACGAATGCAACGTTAATCCAGCGATTTCTTATTAGGAACATGAAGGCTTTCGTCCGAGAGTCTCTTTCGCATACAACGACGAGAATGACGTGAGTCGAGGACAGGCCGTCTCATGGATAATCATCTTATGTTCTTGCGCTTTGAAGGCCGTCAGCACGATTGACTTCGACACGTTCTGTGTATCCATTACAGAAGTCGAAGAAAATAAAGGGTTCCTCGCAGTATGTGGCCTTTTCGTTTGTCGAGTGTTGCTATTTTCTGAGGCTCGGTCTCGTCATATAGGAGGTTTGCGCTACAACTTCGAAGAAAATAAGAAGCTTCGGCTCTTTTTGTCGTTAGCTTCCAGTTTTGTCCTTGGAGCTTTGCACGCGGTCACCGTTGAACACCACCGAATGAACTGGAAACCAAAGTGCCGAGAAACTGTCATACGGTCATAGCTACTGTCATCTCTCGTTTCGATTTTCTTAAGCAATCGCTGTGCCATACACGCTGTCTTCTGCTTTCTTTGCTTTCCCTCTTTTCTTTCCCTCTTTACAGCATTTCGCCTAGTCCAACCTCCCCCAAACGCTGTCTCTTATTCATGCCCTGTCGATAGAACCCCTTCGTACCCCGTTAAAGTCTTTTGCTTCAGACAAAGTGATATTTGATTCAGACAAAGTGATATTTGATTAGGTTGTTCGAATAAACCATGCAATCATTTCGTTTGGTGCCCAAATGCCGTTCATATAAAGTGAAATGCGGCGGAAACTTTGCCGAGAGTTTTCAGCTATTCATGCCCAAGACAACACGACTCTAGCCATTGCGAACGGTGCAGGGTAGCAGACTCGGCTGAGTAAAAAATATAATAAGTCAAGAATAAAATTGCAATTTGACTGGGCCACGTACTATGAGGTTTTTTTTTCGTTTTCAGCATGTAAATTTCGCGCTTTTATCTTTTTTTACTCAAATCGCTGCAGCGGGAAGGTTCTGGGTCTGTTGGGTTAGGGGCTTGCCGCTTGAATTTCCTTTTCTCGCGTCGGACTTTCTTGATCAGGCGAACCAGCGATTCGTTCACGGCCTGTTTTTTTTTCCACAACGCTTCAGCACCCCAACCCACATATTGCAGCGGTTTTTCTTAACTTACAGTGATTCAAAATCTGTATGGGATACCGTCTCTGACTTGCTACAACGTCAATAAGACCGTTGACTGGTCCAGCAAGAAGAGGGGTCAGGTTGGAGCGTCGCCATTTCCTCATATCGCCTGTCGTCATCGCGTATCGTCAACGTCAGTGAACGCTCAATTTAGAACCAGTATGTGAGTTTTGCACCTGGATTGGACACAGGAGTGGCTGGAAGGATGTTTTAGGATTTAAAGTCATGTTTGGGCGCTTCTAGGAAGTTGAACGGGCAGAAAGTGCGTCTTCGTCTTCTCTATCTTCGAAGCGGCATTCCTTCAAATATAACCCGGCTCCACCACTGGTCTGCCACCTGCAAAAATCCACGGCAAGAGGGCAAAGACCATCTTCGAACCCTTGCAAGGCTCTCGCTTCTTCTGGCAGGACTACTTTCTTGGGACTATACAATTGCATAGACGATCATGTCGACGTCTGGATCGCCACCAAAGCTGGTCTCGACGCAAGGCAAAAGTTGCCCAACGTCGCCCGTCGTGCTCGCTATCGTCAAGTCCTGGAAGACACACCACCCTTCTGGCGGCTACAAAAGGATCTTCCATCAAGTCTCTTGGTGCCCCTTCGGAGCGCCATGGTCGGGTTGGTTCTCTCAGGAGTGTCCTGACAGAATCTTTCCCAATACCATCACCTGAAGACCGCAATCGCTTTGAAGACCGAGTTCCTCCGAACACAAGTGCAGATGCCCTGAAAAACGCCATTATGCGAAACAGCGCAAGAAAAGGCCACCTTAGAGCGAGTTGCCAGTCGCCGGTCGAATTTTGTCTTCAAGCTGAGTGGCCTCTTTCATTCGCTATTGTTTTGCTCTGCCCTTCAGCCCGTCCACCACGCGAGTTGTGCCAACCGTCACAGAACTTAGATCAGTAGTGTCCCAGCGGATTGTACGGCTTCCGAAGGGTGCTTCGCTGCATCTTCGTCGTCGTGATGGCCCAACTCTCGTCGGTCTTGCTAGGCTTCATTCATCCTGCACCTTTCTTCATGCTTTGTTCTCTTCGTGCTTTGTTCGATTCTTGTGCCTTGGGATACCTTCACTGCTGTGCGCAGCACACTGCTCAACAAGCATGAGCACTCATACATCATATTGGGGAAGAAAATGAACAGTGACTCACTCTGAGCTTTCCTCCCGTTCTCCCGATGACTAGGTCACGTGCCACGTCTCCCGGCAAGCTGGCCTGGAGGCTGTCAACCAGGAGCTAGGAAGGGTGAAGGGCGTTCAGCGGGGTTGGAGGATGGCAGGGAGTCGATAGGATGTGTCTGCGTCACGATGCATGGAGTTTGACTAGGCCGACCAGTTCCGCTGGCGGGGTTGGGCTCGGAAGTAGACACATGCTGTTCCAACCAGGAAGGCTCATGATGCAAGGCAGTCCAAAGGGTTGTCTTCGAGTGTGTTAAAAGATTAACGTCCGCCTCGTGAGGACGAGGTGGGGGGAATGGTAACTGGAGCCATTTCTGGCCGTTTGAACTCCAGTGGAGTACCAGAGCGTCTCGCAATACCCGCTGCGACCGTCCTTTCGTGATGTAGAGGGAGGACTGCAATGCTCTGATAAAGACATGCTGGAGGAGCGAAGTTCGAGGATTTCGAGGAGTGGTTCGTTGGGTATGAACATCGAATCACGGAGAGGGTGTTGAGTACGGCGTTGCACGCGTCGAATCACATTGTGGTTCAAGTCCCCAAGAAATTAAACCATTCAGCTGCCGACTCTCTAGAGGATTCAAGACGAATCTTCAGTTCCCGTACCTTCAAGAGGACGTTTAATGAGGACGTGCAATAAAATACAAGGACGCTAAGTAGTCGCACCGACGCACCTCGGAAGATCTCCATCACTCGGCAAGTCGGCGCCTATTCTCTACAGGTAAGTTGTCCCTGTCCTCTGCGACCTTCCTGGATCTCGGTGCGAATTTTTTGGGCCGTACTAGGGTGTCCTGGAGATATCGATGGGAGGGGCTGACTCCGTGAACATCGAGGCCAGGCAGCCAAGCAGTTCGGGGTTAACTCTATCGCCACCACCTGTTACCTGTCAAATGGTATGAAAACATGATGTGCGGGATCGTTACAGGAGCGCCTGGGTTCTCTTTCAGGCCTTCCTTCCCGAGAACTTGGAATTGGGTGCTCCCTTACCCTATAAAGGTGTTACTTGGTCCATTGTCGTCTCCCCACTTCTCTCTTTCTTTCCAACTCAACAGCAACATTCCCTCCGTCGACGCTGTCCTCTTTTCCAACTCCACAAAGTGAATTGTGCGACCGCGTTGCTTGGCGACACGTTGTTTTGCGGCTATAAAATATCGACGAATAATTTCAAGCTGGTTTTGTACGCCAGGGAGCTTGTTTCTTTCCTCAAAAATGGCGATTTACTGTGGGGAGAACCTCAGCATCGCGCTAGGATCAGGGTACAGCTCGCTAGGGGTAATGGATATCACGGTATGCATTGTTCTTAGACGTGTTCTGTTCGCTTGCTTACGGGTCGACGCGTCGTCGTAGAAGACTCAGGACTTCCGGGCAAACATTGCATTCGCATATGACGCCGACGTCGAACCTGAAGTGAGTCCTCACTCACGACGCGTCTGGGCACGCCTCTCACCCTTTCTACTATTACCAGAATATTAGTGTGACAGAATCCAACACATTCACCTTGTCGACCAGCACTGCAGAGGTCGAAAAAGAAAAGGGCTTTTACTCGGTACGCCAACACTCATCCTCGGGCACGTTTCTATCCAACGTTATTTTACATTTAGACGATGTACGCCGCCGCTTCCAAGAAGGTAAAAACCCTGGCTGATTATATCAAATCCGCCGGCAGCTTCTGTGGTTGCTATTCGTCGTCGATGGTCTCTTAGGTGGGCGGACGCTGGCGTCCGTGGTTCCTTCGTGGTACAACAGAAAAATTGCACCTCGAGCCTAGACGACTGAGTGCCTTACAGGTTTTGCTTTTCGTGTCAATGGCTTCTGCAAATCTGTCAACGGAGCTGACCTCTTTTCAGTATGTATACACCAGCTCATGGGCTTCTGCTTCTACTGCTCCTTTTATTTAAATAGGCTTCTTTCATGCTTCACTGCTTCCGTTGCGCTACAGAATAGCTTCTTCACTCTCCTGCGCCTCATTTTTACCTTGGCGACATCGATTCCATCATACCACGGCCTCTTCGTCTATTTACATTACTCTTTGGATGTTGTTACGGTTTTCTCCACGTTTCTGTACCATAAGGAGCTACACCCGACGATTAATGTATGTAGTACCTGCGGACAAACCCTTCGCAACTTCCTCCGATATCCCCGTTCTGAACTGAGCTAATCGAAACTTTGAATCACCGTTGAAGCGCCTCTTTCTCATCATAGGCAGCTGAGCAGGAGGTGTTGCGCGACATAGTAGAAAGCCGGCGATGCTCCGCTGAATCATAGGTGGACGCCGTAATAACGTCGTCTTGTCTCTTGACCCTCTTGACTTAGAGGAAGAGAGGAGGCCGGATAATGGCCTCTTATCGTTTCTAAACGGTCTTCCATCCTTTTCGATCAAGCATTCTTGCAGAAAGATGATCTATCGTCGTCGTTGTCGCTCCCATTCGGCGGTCGTTGACCTGGTTGTCTGTCCGTTTGGAGAAGAGTACCGCTGGGCCTCGAGTGATATTGAACGACGGAATAGTGACCTGAATTGAAGGTCGGAAGCGGATCACCTAGCGCAAGGCCGCCGACACCAGGAACGATTGCCATTCATTCGCTGGAATTTTGCTCTTTTGAACCACGGTCTGAGGATGAACGAGATGAATATCGCAGTTATGTTCGGGAATCGGGAATCTTCTAGATATCCAAGAAATTCGGTCCTAGTGAAAGTTTTGTCCAGCGAGGTGCCGCCACGTTGTTGAAAGATGTCTATGCGGACTGGCCAAGCCTCTAGCCTCAAGCTCAGCTTTGAGCGTTCTATGTACAGGAATGAATTTGGAACCGTCTTACCTGCAGGATTTCCGGTGTTGGCTTGAAAGCTAAGCATTCATGTTTACTTGCCCGAGGATGATTCAAGAAAGGTGTGGCTTGAAGCCTCTGATGAAGCCTCTGAAATTTTGTGTTATTCCGAGCCTTTCTTCCTGAATTCAGCATGTGCAGAGTGTTTCGTCACTTTTGGAGTATCCTGCAGGAAAAAGTCACCGAGAACATAAGCAGGACAAGTAGAAGGTTCTTATGGTGCTTAGGGGTTCTGGTCCCTGTTTGTCTTTCGAATTCCCATTTGCCTCCGTCCCTCCTCTGATCGCAAGAGTGGCCTTTTGGAACCCCGCTGATTCGAAGTTCCACCCAACCTCGACCAGCAATTTAAGGCCTATTCGATGCAGCTCAGCTACATGGTGCTCTAATAAGCAAAGGACTCGCCTCTCGAAACTGCCCTACATGAGGAGAAAAGGCTGGAGCATGTCGCCAGGGCCACAGTTCTAGAATTCGCACTGTCCGAACGCTCGCTAGCGAAGATATGGAGGATATGTTTCTTGCAGAAGGATGCGTTGAAGACGATTCTAAGGAAGGGTAAGGAGAACGTGGTTAGTAGAGATGTGGGGAGGACAGAAGAGTTTGGCCCTCGGTGCGTCTCGTGCAATCCTTGCTCTCGGGCCACTACGACAATGAGGTAGCTCGCATAGAACCTCAAGAACCTGCCATCTTGGCCAACAAAGGCTCTCCTCAACGCCCATGCCGACCTCTGTGCCGCGGTTTCCCGTACACTCAAGAAAAATCGGCTAGGTCACTGGAGGACAATCTCAGGTCGTCGCAAGCAGGATTCTGCACTTCAACACAGCCTGGCGACTCCCTAGAATACAGGTGCGAAAAGCGAGTTCGACGATTTCAAGGAAACAGCCATGAAGGTATCGAAAGTCGTCTTGTCAATTTTCGAGTTGCTGGCCAGTGGCTACCACGGCGTGTTTATGCGACCATTTCCAGGGGTCCTTCGAACCTCTCCATCGTCTCCAGCTTGCCTTTGTTCCTCGATGAGGCTGGTATCTAGGCATGGATGTTGCCTCAAAAATCAAGCGACCGAATTTCGACGTCTCTTAAGACCACAGAAACTCGGAACTGCTCTGTCGCAAGACCTCAAGCAAAGTTTATCGGACTGTCGCCAGAAAATGAATTCGGTGAGTTCTCTTGCTGCAGTCATTTTCATCCTTTCTTCGACGGCTCTTCTGCCACTTGAGGCGTTCCAGCACATCCAAGAGCTCTAGAGTTGCAAAATGCCTAGGATTTATTTTGTCTAGAGGCTATTCTTGCGTTTTGACTTCTTGCGATGTCCTGATAGGATCACTCTGCCTGTCGACAGTCTAGCTTGATCGTTTCTCCTTGCTGGAGGCCTTGGTCCTCGATTCGTCTTGAATCACACCTGTCCGGAATATTTTGACACACACACAAATCTGCTCGCAAACATGAGCATTTTTCATACATGGTGGTGGGGAACAAGGGATGGGGACATGACTCACCGAGGTGCGCTGCCGTGTTTTCTGTGTCACATGTGACATTACTGTCACGTCCCAGAACAGGTGGTGTTGGTGAGGACAGAGGACAGACGCCTGGGAGGCGGTTCCCCCCGATAAATATCCGGATGGAGGGTCCAGGGGGTGGATTTGTGTCAAGATGAAGGGATTTTTGCGAACCAGCGACGACGACGGGCTCAAAATCCAGACATTGACCAATACAGCACGGAATCCACCCCAGCCTCGATTTCGGTATTCTCATCCTGGATGGACCAGGAATGGACACCGTTCAGCTGTATTCCCAGCCATTTATCCACTCATACGGCTTCCCATGGCGTCGGGGCGGAAGGGGCCGCACGAAGGGACGTTCGTCCTGTATCGTGCATTTACCATGCATGCATTGTCGCGCGCAAGGACATTCTGTGACAACAGTTCCTGTGCATCTCAGGAAACCGGGAGTTCGTAACGAGGCTCCACGTTGCAGGTCCTTCAGATGCGTGCGGATGGAGGCCCTTTACTTGCAGGCAGCCGGAAGCGACGAGAAGAAATGGGACGGATGATTGGCGCCTGTTCCACATGGAAGGCGTTTCAGGCTGCAGAGAGTCGTCGCAGTTCTCCTGCTTGATGTGCAGAAGCGCTTTTCTCGTCAGTATATTGGGACGGAGGTTGAGAGGGGTTGCTAATAGTGGAGGAGTGTAGGGAAGTGTCTGTTGATCCAGTGGTCACAATGTCATTCCAAGAATTCGTTTGATGCGCACCCTCTTTTAGGCCTGGAGGTTCTCTGCGTCCCAAAATGCCATCTGCGTTACGCGCAACCCTATAAAAGGTGCCCAGGCTTGGTGCAGGGTCCTTCTTCCTCTTCTCTCCCCATTCCCTCGTCAGCACCACCATCCTGACGCCTGCTACGCTTTCTTTTGGCTGTCTGGACATTGTCTTCGGCTTCACGCTTCTATTTCTGGTCTATAACGCCTACCTCCATGCTGCCAACGCCAATTTCTGCTTATTCACTGAGGGACATTGACATTGCTGCTCGTCATCTGAAGCATCGTTGCCGTCTAATCAAGCATTTCCAGGGAAAGCCTCTACAAATTGTGGTACGTGAGCGCATCGTCGGTACTGGTCCGCTTAAAATCAATCCTTTTCTCCAGAAAACGCAGGACCTTCGCCCAACTCTTTCATTTACATATGTTGTTGCCGAGCCTGAGGTGAGCCAGCACTTCGATTTTTGAATTTGCTGGCTCTAAGTCCGATTTTCTAGCCCGTTAGCGAGATCGACCTTAATGCTATTAGTATTCTGAGTGCAGTGCTGGAGGATAGGGGTGTTTTACGCGTGAGTAGGGTACTTCGTGGCTTTGAAATCTTGTCGCTCATTGTCGAATATTTTCTTTCGACTAGAGAATGCTCGACGCGATCTCCAACTCGAGGGCTGCTCCCTTCTTCTATTTCCTATGCACGTCCTCGTCGCAGTCCTCTTGATCTTCGGCTCGCCGTGATATTCACTCTTTTTTTCGTTGTGCTTTATTAGTCAAGTTTTTTCGACCTATGCCGCTCATTATTTCTTGGATTCAATCATTCTTGTGTGTCGTTTCTCTGCTATATCTTTTGCTCTGCTCCGCTCGCTACGCTCGCATCTTGAGTAAATGTCGTCATCACCATCCTCTAGATTATTACTTTCTTCAATGTATCATAGAATTTTGGCGTTACCACGTATCCTATCTTTATATAGACGGTCCTCAAACACCTGCTCAGTCAATAAATAATCGTCATGACTCTCGAACGTACTAAAGGGGGGGCAAGCTTACTTATGAACGAGGTTCTCGTGTCATGGACTTTGTCCAAGTTTCAAAGAGGGCCTTATTAACTTGCTAAGGCCAGAGTCCGCGAGTTGTACCATTCTTGAGTGGGAATTCGGTGCTTTGAAGCTGGGAGAGTAAGTATAAACGGAGGTTGCTTACGAGCAATTCAACTGAACAACTGAAGCAGCCAGTTGGTGGCCATTGTCGCTGGTCATCAGGAAATTCGGGGCTGATAGAGTGAATTTGAATGGGAGGTCGTCGGATTGAAGTCGTCAGGACCCACAGCTTCAAGCAGCTAGAAATGGACGGTCAGAAAGGTGCCACTGAATTCCATCTTCGGGCCTTTTTGGGGTCTGATAGCGGGCAGCCAGGGCCAGGATCTTCCGAAAAGCTTGCAAAAACCTCGAAGATAATTCCTGAAGACTAGAATCAGTATTACGAACGAGACAAACCCTCGAATTATTGATGCAGAAGAAATTTAGGGGCCACTGCAATATACTTCCGCTTCGTTTTGGGACAAATTGTTGATCACGCTTGTTCTTTGGAACTCAGCGAAACCCTGACTCTACCACGGTCGTTAGCGATTCCACACCTCACAACGATGAATCCTCACCTAACGCCTCTCTTCAAGGCCGGTAAACGCACTAAGGTTCATGTTCAGGCTTTGTTGGCGGTCGGAGAGGCGGGCTGAATGCTTGTCTCTCGTCGACTGCCCATTGACCTGCGGGAAGGCGCAGAGAAACCTCAAGCTCGAGCTCACTGCCAGCTGGACCGATTCGGGGGTTGAAGGGGTCGTCGCTGTTGATGGAAAGTTTGGTTAGGACGGGTTGTGCGCAAAAAATGAACGGACCTGGCTTGAGGTGTGTCTCCTTCGTCTCTTTCTCTCCACAAGAGTCCATGTTTGCTTGAAAATCAGCCCTCAAAACCTAATATGATGGCGGCCCACCTCTTCTTCACTCTTCAACCACCCCAACTGCCAGAGACATCGGCAGGGAGGGAAAGAAATTCCATCGACATTCTGCCACGCCTTCGCGTGGTCAGTGCCACATTCAGCCATCTAGGTCGCGCATCATGGACGACCACTGCAGCAACAATATCAACGCACTGCCGTCAAAAAATTCGAGTAAGTCGTCGAAAAAGCACTCTATTCAGTTTCTTAGTTGCTCAACGAGCAACTGGTGCCAGGAATCAACAACGTGCAGTCGCAAAGACATTTTTAGCCTGTTCTGGTGGTCCGAGCGTCTTGTTTCGCAGCTTGGACGAAGTTGATTCTTCCAGGGGCGATATGGCCAAATCTTCGAGAAAAAATCTCATTCAACCACGATAGGCGTCCTCAAGCACAAGAAACTTAGGAGCAGGGTTTGAAGAGCAAGATATTGAGTTGCCAGCGAATTTGGGTGCCTCAAGTGAGTTTCCTGTTGAGTTAAATTCATTCGTTTTCTTGTGGCTCTTCTGCCTCTTGGGGTGGCTCAGCGCATCAAAGAGCTGGATATTCACAGAGTCCAGAGTTTTTCTCCTTGACGGGAGGTGGTCTTCATGCGTCTTTGCTCCTTGTGGTGTCGCAGATATCACACAAAGGGCTGATTTCGTCTGCTTGATTTCTTTGGTCTTGCGGCCTTGATTCTCTTGAATCACACAGGGATGGGCACATATTTGGCGCACGCATATAATCTGCTCAACAAACATGAGCATTATTGGATGTGGTGGTCAAGACGAAGCGTTGGTGGTGACTCACCTCCTGTCGTCTCCGTCTTTTCACCGTGACTCGGAGGTCACGTGTATGTCACGCCGTCACCTAGGGAGACGAGGGCAGGATTGCGAAGGGTTTCGAGGATTTTGGATGGATGGTGTACGCCCTTCGGTCGATGGGGACCAATACCCTCCAGAAATATTGGAGATTTGAACGGGAGGGCAATTTTTGGGAGCTGGGAATAGGCCTACGGCGAGATGTCGGTCAGGCGCAGCGAGACGCGCCCTCCAGTGTCGACTTCGCTCCCCAGGTTGCAGCTGGCGGTCGTCGGAAGTTCAATTCAGAAGTATGGTCCACATTTGAGCCCTTTGGTCTTACAAAATCGAAGGTGTTGACGGTTATGCCCATGGTACCCCTTGGTAGACGGTCAGACGCCTGTCTGTCGTCCGACGGTGCCTTGGACTACCTCAGGGATAGATATCTCTCTTTCGAGGCGACGAACGAGAGTGGCTTTCCTCTTTCATTTGCTGATTCCTTGCTTCAGGCTTGTCCGAACGTTTCAACGATACCTGTCTGTTGGTGGATGCGCTGTGGACGTGAGAGAGGAGACTGCCGCCATGGGCTTCGGTTTGCCATGTGGACACCATCCAGTTTCGACGCCACGACAAAGTTGTCAAGCCGGAATCGCTGTTCCAACAACGATAAGAACTTCCGACGTGATTTAAGGAGGATTCAGCCCTTCCACGAACCCAGAACTATTTTCACTGTTTCGAAGGGGAAGGCTTGAGCTGGGTGTTTCCGTCGACGACTGACACTCTCAGTTCTGCGGCTATCGAAGCTGGTACGGTGACTTTGGCTTTCTTGGGCTCGGCAATGGGATGGATGAGTCTCAAGGGACAGCGGGCGGAGACGCAGGGCGGTCGAGCAGTATAAGGTAAGTTCTATCACCGAATGTCAATCTGGTGCAAATGTGTGCTGATGCGTATGCTGTATTAGGAGCGGGGATTCTCTTTTCCTCCTGAAACTTAAATTCGGGGCACCCTTCCCTATAAAAGACCTACAGGGGCTTTTCACACCCTCTCATCCCTTCTTCCACGCCAACAACACCTTTTTCCTCGCCCACCACGCTCTTTTCAGACTGCCTCCGTTACCTGTTGGGGTTCGCCGTGTTGTTCTTGGTCTATAAATACAGCCGCGTTGTTTACCCCGCTTGTCAGCCAAGGATCGTGTTCTTCCGTTGAAAATGGCCTCATACTGCGGGGAAATCGTCACAATCCCTCCCAGCTCATACTATTCTCCTGAAAAACTCATGCATATCGGGGTACGCATGTTTTTGAGCACCTTTTGCCAACAAATTGCTGATGATGGCCTTTCGGCATAGAAGATCGACGATTTTCGGCCTCAGATATCGTTCGCGTACAACATTGGCCAAAATGACGTGAGTGTCTGCCTACATTTCGCTGGTGCGATTTCATGTTCTTTTCATTTTTGTAGACCGTCAGCTTGATCGATTTCGACACGTTCAGCGTCTCCACCGGCAGCGTTACGGAAGTCGAGGAGAAACCTGGGTTCTGGTCGGTACGTAAACTTGTCTTTTCGTGATATTAGACTCTGATGACTCTGGTCTGCAGCGAGTGCGCTACGCGATATCTAGCAAAATCGCGAGCATTGGCCGATATCTCCGTTGTTGTTGCGTTTGGAATTCCTCAGCCACCTCCGCCTAGATGCGTCCGTCTACGTTGTTACTCCCGGG